>JABWTJ010000287.1:2065076-2219938 GCA_016801875.1 Solanum sitiens
CATAGGTGTAGCTATTGGAAAAGCCATGTAAACGCTAAGAAGCATGACCTTACTCTAGGCAAGTAAGGATCCCTCATCCGATAGGGGTTAATATCGGGATTCCATGTCTAGCTCTCATGGTCTTTGTCGTTTAAGCTAACTCCCACAAAAGAATTGATTTGAAAACTAATTATCTTGTGTATTGTTGAAATTGTGTATGTATGTCGTGAAGTGCTCAATCCACATTAGTTACCAAGTAGGAGCATTGAGTGGGAGTAGTAGTATGGGATGCTATTCTCACATTGCACTCGGTGTGACCTATACCTACTATAGGAGAAGAGTACCTTCATGAAATCCGTGTGAATGAGTACTATGGTGTAGTGTTATGGAGGATTATTGTGGAGTACTTGAGTAAATGGAATCCATTAGGAGTACTAAGTGGGAGTGGTAGTATGGGATGCTACTCTCACATTGCACTTGGTATAACCTATATTTCCATTAGTGTTTTGGATATGTTAGCCAAGGGCGTGGATTTGATTTCTAACGAAGTAAGCCTAAGATTAGGTAGTTTTAAGGGTCGCTTTGGTGTGCTTTGAAGGGAGGTGTAATGAGAGTCCTTTCTTGGCTCACCTTAGGGAGTCTTAGAATAACCTTGGGTTAGGGCAACTTCAAAGAAAAAGGGTTCATATGACTTGGACCGTGCCTTTCACTGTAAGGTCTTCATTGTAAGAATTCAAAATGTTCACTATGATGCTTTATTCAATTTTATTGCAAGTTTAGCAAAGTTAATTGAAATGTTCCTTTTGTTTACTTTAAGTTTGGTAAGATAGCCATAAAATGTTAATTGTTGATTCTTATGTGGGTTTGCTTCTAGATTCATGAAGGTTATATTTGAATTGCATAAAAAGCTTCTTTACTAAAATGTCCCTTTTTGCATGTTTTTGCATATGCCATACTTAGTACATTGTTGTACTAACCCCATACTTTTTATACCTTATGAGTATAGGTTGGAAGCCTTTGGAGGTTCGAAGTTGAAGCTTGGGAATTCTATCTCTCAAGACTTGGGTATGTCCTCATATATTCGAGGACATAGTTTTTATGTTTCTTAGTTTCCTTATTAAGACTTAAAAATGTATTTATTCTATTGTAAAGGGCCGTGTCCCTAAGATTCTAAGTTGTGTATTTAAGTTGGCTTGTGACGATAAGATTTCCTAGTATTTATGAAAAGACTCCTCTATTTATTATTATCGTGAAAAGTTTTAATTCTGCACTACTTTTCATGCTTTATGTTATGAATGCTAGTTAGAGGGCTTGTACGAGACCCCAAAGGGGTCAAGTACGCCCGGTCACGATTCGAAGGTTTTCCCTAACTTCTAGGGGGTGCTTTCGGGTCGTGACATGGATACCATGCTAGGCCTATCTAATTCAATTCCTTATAAAACTTCTTTTCATATTCAAGGTTTATACATTCATTTAGGGTTCTAGACTCATCAAGAAGGCGCACCATTCTTAGGTATACCGGTTCAATACATGCTCTATAATATCTTATTCATCATTAAAGGAAGGGAACCAACTTAGGTATACCGATCCTAGACTTCCATTCATTCATACATACATGACAAGGGTGCCTAAGCCTACCAAGTAAAGAGATCTCATTCACAAAACTTTCATCCATTATGTAGGGACAACTAGGTCTACTAAGCAAGTCACCATATCAACATAGAGAGACTCTATCACGTACCAACATTTATAGGAACATGTTGTGACACCCGGATCCTAGACCCCTGATGAGCCCGGCGTCGTTAACCTCTCAGAGGTCGCAAACAAGCCTCTTCTTAGCTTTCATAACAATCATACAGTTAAATTTTGCGAAAAATTAAAACTTTTAACTTACTATTGAAGTATACTCAGACTTCATACTTAAGATTTATAAAGACATACGATATTCTAAAACTGTCTCACATATATAGAAACCATCTAAGAGTGCAAATCTGGACTTAGCCAATAATAGTCAATATGCCATATAGGTCTTAATACAAAAGAATCCAAATGGAAATAACATATTCTAGAAACTAATAAGTCTTCATAGGCTTGAATATAAATGATAGCGTCCCAAACATGAGGACCTACAAAGACTTGGAGAAAGAGTTCCAAGCTTCTTCAAATCGACCTCTTTAACTTCAATGGACGGAACCTACAGTTGTAGTATTATAAAGTAATGAGGTTAGTACGCCACATGTACTAAGTATGGGTATATGCACATAACACTTAAGGACAAGTATGAAAAAGAATCATTCATTATCTCTTTAGAAAAAATTCTAAGTCATATGAAAATCTTCAATGCACATACCATATAACGTATACACGTTAAGGATTCCATTACTTAAAGCATGATCACAAGTAAAGACATATTCTCATAGAGTCATGTTAAAATTTCACATTCAATAGATCATATATACACAACATACAAAATATTTACCAATGACCTCATCCCCAACCTACAAGTGCAATGGTAATGTGAAGCCCCACAACCCACATAACCGAGTAGATAAGGTAGGAGACCATAACTAAAGCCTTGCTTCATATAACTTGTAACATAGTTAGTCATCACTTCATATAGCAATATAACCAAACAACGTACTTATCATAATGACCGACATTCATGTAAGAGTAACATCATATATCATAAGCATCATACCTTTCACGTTATCATATTCATACAAACAATCTCCTATGTAACGTATTCATCATAATGACCAACATCCATATAAGAGTAACATCATCTATCATAATCATATAAGGATCAACATTCATATAAGATTAACATGATGCATCATAAATATATATCTTTCATGTTATCCTATTACATAAGAAAAATCTCCTAGGACTTCCCTTAGAGTCAACTTGTGCAATGTCTAGGTAGCGTCCCATACCACTACCTATACTAAGCAAACTCCTCAAGTCACCCTATTCGACGTTCATTTGCTAGTCTTTCATTTTACATGAGGGAACATACGCATTAACCGACATACACCATGTGAGGTAAATATGGAATCCGGTGTCTTCCCCACACCGAAAAGAGGTAGTCTACCGGACAAACTAGAACCTAACATGACGTAGCTTTCTAGGTGGATCCACTAGGTAGTATCCTATGGTGGCAGCATAGTTCAAGAACAAGGAGATGTATTAGAGACCCATCGTTCCACATTACATGGCAGCCTCAATCTCATGAGAATCATTGTGAACCTACCTTCCCGCTAGGGAAGGGACACTTCTCATATCTAGTTCATCGGTGCTTAGCTTAAGTCCCTTTCTTGAAAAAACCTTTAAGTTTTCTTTTAGCATAAACTTATCATAGGTCATAGGAGGTTAACTCCCTGTATAACATGATCATGAGCTCTTTTAGATTAGATGAGAATTTCCTTTCAACGTAACCCTTCATACGTGATATTTACATGGCATAATCGTCTTGTGTAAAGCATAAAAGAGAGTATCATAAATTGCATATTCGTATTCTGATCATAATCTCAAAAGTAACGTGTTCATAGCCCAACATATTCTCATAGCAACATCATACATACTTTTCATAACATAGCATCATAGTTTATAGGCTAACATAAACATTTAAGAGTAATCACGCTTAGAAGACTTACCTCTTGCTTCCAATAATCTTACTCATCATGCAATATTCATAATCATACATACTTAAATACTCAATGGCATAATCAAGAACAACTCATCAAATCATGTACACGATCAATCAATATCATAGGAGAAGGGAAACGGGTCATAAAAGGGTTCATTCAAAACTCAAATTCCAACCCTAACGTTTACACGTTATCAAACACTGGAAACAACCCATTTGAAACCATCACTTAGAGAAAGATCATGTATCACACGACATTCAAACATTATCATTCAATTACACAACAATTCATGTGAAATCAAATATAGAAAATGTTTACTTTTCATCGAAAATCATAAATCTAGGGTTAGGAAGAAAATCCGTTTTGAAGAGTAAAAACCCTAGAATTTGAAGTTATTGAACACTTATATTGAAAGGACCTCTTGGGGAAAGGAATCCCAAGAGTCAAAAACCCATACTTTATAGATGAAGAATCCACGAAATCTGATTGGAAACTTCAAAACCTTCGTCATCTTCCTTAAGGTTTTTTTTTTGTTCTTCAATGGAGTTTGGAAAAGAGAGCGTTCTTGAGTGATTGAGAAAATTTTCGTTTGATGTGACTTGGGACGTGTAACAGTTGTCTAAGATTGACCTAATATCAATATATAGTCGTCCCATGAATTACCCAAAAGACCCTCCACTTAAATTACCAAAACGCCCCTCCTAAATTAACTAAAAATAGGAGAACATTTGACTTAGCCAAATTCTAAAAATTTGCTTAAGGGTCTCGGGTTTGACCATTTAAATTAATTATTTAGGTTGCTAATTTAATTAATTAAGTAACCTCGGGTAATTACTAAAGTACCCCTAAGTCGTTAGGACCATAACCAACCCCTTTGCACCATCCTAGGTTAGGTACTAGGATGTTTCTTTAGTTAACTACTCGGCTAGTGTCACCCAGTTAGGTCTTAGGATCTTGGGCACACTAGTTAGTTAATTTTAGTTAGTCCTAGGTTAGTTAGCTTGTTAGGTAAGTTAGTTAGAGGCTAGGGTTTGTTAGGAAGCTAGGCCCCACGTGGCTTGACCCTACGCGCGCCTGCCCCATAACCGTCCTAACAGAATTTGGTTGGGCTTGGTCGCTTGTCTCTCGTCCGGTAGCACATGTGTTTCTGTGCACTTCTTGTCCCAAGGATCCTCACTATGTCTGTGGTCACTACTTAATCTACATGATCATTTTAAATGATCATGTGTTATGGTTCCTAGGCTTGACACTTGGATGCCTCGTACCTAATGTGCTAAGAATTTAATAATTTTAGCTTAGGGTCTTCATTGCAGGTACAATTCCTAAACAAGCTTGTATTGGAGCATTTGAACATCAAAGTGTAAATTAAGTTACTTGTGTATACATATAAATTAGCTAACACTCTTAAGCCAATATTCTCTAACATGCCGAATATTACTCAATATTGGGCATTGGGATGCCTATGTACCCCAATACATATTCTTAAAACCTAATAAACTCTTCACTAGACAAGTATATTTTCGGGAATGTTACATGGCACTTCAGAAGTGTCACACGTGCTTTCATTCACAATGTCACATAGCTTTATACAAGATCACCTCATTATCATATGAACACCTTGCAATTATGAACACTACACAAGATCACATATGTATCACATAATAACTTCACTTTATACATTCATATCTACCCTAATATGATATAACTACAATTCACAGAATAATTCCAACAATCGTTCTCATAGAGTAGTTAATTTACATAATAGTATTTGAGAAGGTACTATCTCTAAGTCCTACCCACTTAAAATACCACTACAAAGAAGGGATCCACAAGGGTCTACGTATCAAGGTTTATTAGGATAGATAATTCCTGAAATGGGTACCATGCTAGGTCTATCTAATTCACTTAATAATAAACCTTCTGTAACATTACAGAAAATGTACTTGTCTAGTGAAGAGTCTAGTAGGTTTTTAAGAATGCGTATTGGGATACATAGGCATCCCAATGCCCAATATTGAGAAATATTGGGCATATTAGAGAATAGTGGCTTAAGGGTGTTAGCAAAATTTTGTGAATTAACAAGTATATAAAATATAATTCAAGCTTCTTTAGAAATTGCACCTGCAATGAAGACGCTAAGCTAAAATAACTATATTCTTTATATACCCTTCATTAGTTACTAGTCATCGAAGTGTCAAGCCTAGATACCATAGCACATAACCATTTAAAATGATCATGTAGATTGAGCAGTGCCCAAGGACATAGTGAGGATCCTTGGGACAATAAGTGAACATTCCAAATGAACCTTCCAGAATGGTTAGTTAGGAAAGTGCACGGCAACACATGTGCAACCGGACGAGGGACCAAGCTAACCGATTCGGTTAGAGCTGTTGGGGACAGGCGTGCGTCCGGGTCGAGCCACGTAGGGCCAAGCTTCCTAACCGGTCCTAGGCTCTAACTAACTGACCTAACTAACAAACTAACCTAGGACTAACCAAAAATAACTAACTAGTGGACCCGACAACCTAAGACTTAACCGGGTGACACTAAGCCGAGTAACTAACTAAGAAACATCTTCGTACCTAACCTAGGATGGTCCAAAGGGTTGGTTATGGTCCTAACAACTTAGGGGTACTTTAGTAATTACCCTAGGTTACTTAATTAATTAAATTAGAAACTTAATTAATTAATTAAATTAGTCAAAACCGAAACCATTAAGCATAATTCCAGATTTCGGTTAAATCAAGTATTCTCCGATGTTTAGTCAATTTAGGAGGGGCATTTTGGTAATTATTTATTTTGTTTAATTTAATTAAGTTATATTGTGTAAGTTGAATTAGTTAATATTCAGTTCCTAAAGACTTAGACTCACGTTATTCATCAGTAAACCTTACGACTAAAAACAAGTGAAAACGTAAGCAAACCCTAGGCAATTTCATACAGTTCTTCAAGGTTTTCGTGCAAAGTGCAAGGTGATCTTCGTAGATTCAATTCTACAGTAAGGTATGGGTTTTCTCTCCTGGATTCATTTCTACAAGAGTCTTTTCAAACGTTTTGAATTAAAAAATCCAAAAACTAGGGTTGTTCCCAGTGAATCGCATGTTCATCTCCCTAGTTCTCCTTATTTCCGATTCTAGTAGTTTGTTTAAATGTAAATCTCAAGCATGTTGTTAGTATGTGGTGGTAACTGATCATTATGTGTATGTTTTCGTGATTATAAACCTACATGTTAGATCTGTATACTTAGGGTATTATTTACATGAGATGATAAATGTTGTAATACCAACTTGTGTTCGAGAAGATGAAATTGTTTCATAGACTAATCAATGGTTAAAAGTTGGCTTGTTTAACATGATAGATTACTATAATGTACTCATGAAATAATTGAATTGGCTAGTGATAATATCATAGTTTGATTTATGCCAACAAATTGGCTAGCAACATTATTTCCAAAATATGTGAAGTCATACCAATTTTAACTCAATGAAATCATAACATAGGGTATGCCAATCAGTGGGACAAGTCCCAACATACCCTATCCACACGAACTTGTGAACGTAATAACATTGAATAAGACCTTATAAGTTTTTTAAAGAATTGTACAAGACTATCAATTTACGTTGAACAAGATAAGGTGAATAATGAAATAACTAAAACCTTAAGTTATGAAATTGACCTAATATAGAGTGTTACAGGAAGTGATGCAGACCTCACTTACACTTGAAATATTATGTCAAAGATACTCACATAAGAGGGTGCTAGAAGCCGTGAGACAGGTCTCACTCGCACCATGATGATAATCTAAGATTTAAGTTCATATTCATCAAGTGTAAAAAAGGGATGACCAGTAATCCACCAAGTTAAGTATACCTCATACTAGAAGCAAGCTTCCATAATGTTTGAGTCAACTCTAAAAGTTATAAAGTAAAATAAGTCTATTCTTAGCAATGATAGACTAGCAATGAGCTTGTTCCAGCACATATAGGCCTCATGAGATGAGATCACCACCTAGGTGGACCAGGCTCTCCGAAGTCTCCTAGTCTTTGAACTATGTTGCCAACATAAGGACTAGCCACCTAAGAATGCTAGGTAGTTTTCATTTCACTTTGGCCGGTTATACCACCTATTTTTGGTGTGGGGGAGACACTTGATTTCATGTTTAACTCACATGATCTATGTTAGTTAAAGCTCAAGAAAGTATTCGGTTGACTTTAGCCGTGAACCACCTCTTTTTGGTGTGGTAAAGACATTGACTTTGGTTTCACTTTAGCCGGTGAACCACCTCTTTTCGGTGTGGGGAAGACACTGAGCTCGGTTTCACTTTAACCGGTGATCAACCTCTTTTCGGTGTGGGAAAGACACTGGATTTCATATTAGCTCGCATGATCTATTTCAGTTAATGCTAAAGACTTCTTTGAAGAAAGTAAGAAAGAATGAAAGTAGCATGTTCAAAGTGAACAACAGATGAAAGAAGAAGAATGTAAGTTCAAAGTGAACTAAGTAAGCAAGAGCTTAAGAATGTCAATCATCAATATTTGATAAGAATGAAGTTTTAACAAGTTAGTGGTTTATGCCAATGTTGGAGTATGAATATACGCCCCAAGATCTATATATTATGCAAAAAATCAAATAATGGGCATAGCCAATAAATATTGGCTTATAAATACATTCATGCCCAATTTAACAAAGAATGAGAAGTATAACTCATGAGTAGAGTAGCCAAATCATTTCCTTAGTTCTTTGGATTACTTACTCGATTCATTGTAAGTATGGGACTACAATCAATCATTGCACTTATAAGTAAAACATAGGATCAAAGGATATCATTGAACTACACAACAAGAAGCCAAAAGAGACTGAAAAATAAACTAAGGCATGGGAGAAGAACTCTCGGACTAAGGGAGCAAATTTTTTAAGTTTTGTTTAAGTTGTTCTAAAATTATGTTCATGATTCCAAGGTCTTATTTTCATATGGAAAATTAGTTGTGTGCCTTAAATGCATGAGAACATGTCATATTCATAGCATGATTCACGAATAACGAATTAGGAAAGTATAGTGACTTCACTTTCCAGAAAGAGCATGTTGTTTTAGGAAGAGATTTCCTTGATCATGCATAGTCCTAATGTGTTTATGTTCATACACCTATACTTAGTACAAGTGTGTACTAACCCCATATATTATTACTGTTTTTATAGGCGCAGGTCTGAGAGAAGATTGAAGATTCAACGAAGCGGTTTGGATTAGCGATCTCCAGACTTTGGTAGGTCCTCTTGAGTTAGAGGATGCTATATTTATGATTATAGCTTAGTACATTAGACATAGCTGGTGGATGTAGTCCCTAGCGTTTTATTTCAAACATTTGTTCAAGCATTTGTAATAAAGCCGATTTGGCAAACTATTATTATTATTATGATTCATCATATCGATTGTTTAGTCTATTGTTATATTGTTGCTTTATGTTGAGCTATTAGTATATCACTCTATGCAGTTATATGAAGTCTATGTATACTTCAATAAAAGTTTTAAATTTTCCGCAAATTTAACTTTATGATTGTGATGAAAGCTAAGAAGAGGCTTGTCTGCGACCTCTGAGAGGTTAACGACGCCGGTTACATCTGGTGTCTAGAATTCAGGTATGACAAACTTGGTATCAGAGCATGAGGTTAAATTACCTCGGATCTAAAGCTTAAAACAACCAGGTTTTTAGTTTCTAACTTATGGTTGTGAAGTGCACCACAATCATGACTTAGTGACTTTGTGATGATAGGAATCGTCCCTTCTTCTACTCTTTATCGTGTTGTCTAGAGCTTTGACATTTTGTGTCATTCTAGCATCTAACTTCCTTCTTGTGTGTACCTGTAGAAAATGAACACAAGAAGAAACCCAGGCAGAAGAGTTGAAGAAGAAGCTGCTGGAGGCAACCAAGCTCCTCCTCAAGCCCCAGCTGCTGAAGTACAAGTGCCTGTCAACCCAGCTGCGTTGACGGATGAAGAAGTGAGGGCTGCACTATTTCAAATGACCCAAGCCATCACTGTGCAGACACAGGATATCACGGCCCAAGCCACTAGAGAGGGTACTCCCAGGGAGAACCCGCATGATATTACCATGGCTAGTAGACTTAGAGATTTAACAAGAATGAATCCTCCAGTCTACTTCGGTTCCAAGACCAATAAGGATCCCCAAGAGTTTGTGGACGAGGTTCACAAGATTCTCTGTTCAATGGGTGTTAGTGAAGAGGAAAAGTTTGAGTTGGCTTCTTACCAACACAAAGATGTGGCTCAGGTGTGGCACAAGATGTGGGGAGATGGCCGAGCACCAGGGGAAGTCCCCATCACTTGGGACGTTCTCAAGACTGCATTCCTTAGAGGTTCTTTCCCAGATAGAAGAGAGAGGCTAAGGTTGAGAAATTCATGAACCTACGACAGGGAGGTATGTCAGTCAAGGAATACTCCATGAAGTTTGTTAAGCTTTCCAAATATGCTTCTTCTTTGGTGTCCAATAGCAGGGATGAGATGAGCAGGTTTGTGACTGATGTATCGAAGGATTTGGAGAAGGAATGTCGGGCAGCCATGTTGCATTATAACATGGACCTTGGTAGGTTGATGGTGCATGCACAGCAGGTTGAGGAAAGTCGTCGGATAAAGAGAGGCCAAGAAAGCAAGAAATCTAGGCCCTCGGATAATTCTGGTTCGAGTAATGGTAGGGATTCGTTCGGTGTCCAAAATCTGAACTTATTTTAATAGTAGCAATAATATGAGCAATGAGAGAATGAGAGATATAAGAAGTCTAGCTCTTGTGGTAAGAAGTGAGTGACTATCATTATGTGAGAGTGTGAAATAATGATGGGAGGGGTTATTATTTATATATAAATGAGGAGGAGCACGTAAGGAAAAGAATATTTTAAGGAATTAAATACGGGAAACTTTCACATATAGTAAACATAAAATTCATATTTGATGTTATAGCAAAGTTCGCATAATTGCACTCCATAGCAAACATATAAATGTATAATTCGCTATACATATACAATTGAAGCGAATTGTATAAAATGAAGAGTATAAAATGAGAAAGAGAAAGAGACTTGGGTAGAGAATTGTATAAAATGAAGTGTATAAAACGAATTGTATAATTATAAGTGTTTAGAACGATTATATACAATTTGAATTTATATAAAATGAGAAACAGAGAAAGACAAAAGAGACTTGAGCAGGGAATATACAATTGAATCGAATTGTATAAAACGAGAAAGAGAGAAATTATATACAACTTGAATTTGTATAAAATGAGAAAGAGAGAAAGACAAAAGAAACTGGGCAGGGGAGTATTTTTATTGTATAATTATATGTGTATATGACAAAAATTATATGTATTTGAATGTGTATATACAATATTCTCTCGCTTTATACAAACAGAAATGCAATTCAAACATTTTGTATCTGTTTGTATAAGCGAGAGAGGCGAGGGTGGCGAGCGAGAATAGGGAGAGTGGCGAGCGAGATTTGGGAGAGGGGAGAGAGGATAACAAAAATATATGTATTTATACAATTTCCTCTCAATTTATACAAATAGAAACAGATTTTATACACTTGTGTTTGAGTAAAAGTGAGAGGCAGCGAGCGAGAGATGGAGCGAGAGAGGAGAGTGGCGAGCGAGAGTTTGTGGGAGAGATGTGACTGACAAATAGTTTGTTACGGAAGACAATTAAATCAAAGGGTGGTTATAACCATTAATTTGATTTATTAATTTTCCATTATATACAATTTTCCCATTAAATATATATACTATT
Organism: Solanum sitiens; assembly: GCA_016801875.1. NCBI lineage: Eukaryota > Viridiplantae > Streptophyta > Magnoliopsida > Solanales > Solanaceae > Solanum > Solanum sitiens. The sequence continues at coordinate 2,076,490 of JABWTJ010000287.1, forward strand.
TTCCTTATTCAAAAGGAGATTCAAATCAACAAAAATTTAAAAATATATTATTACCAAATATAAGCAATTAAGAATAAATTAGGAAGAGTAATATTATTTTATCCTTGAATAAGGAGAGCCAAATCAGATTTATTAAATTATGATTATTATTTTACCATATAAAACAAGTAAGAAATCAGTAAATTTTTCAAATAAGGAAAAATGAATCAATTGATTATTATTTTTTTTATTTTAAGAGAGCCAAATCAGATTTAAAAAAAAAAATTGTTACCAAATATAAATATATATTATAAATTATTATAAATAAATAATATTATTTAAAGTAAAGCAAATCAATAAATACCACAAAAGGGAAGTTAAGGAAGAAAATATACACCGTCTAAATTAAGTCTTAAGATAGCCACTTTCACAAATGGGTATTTAGTAAATTTAGCAAAATATAGTAAGCACTTAACACATTCTAAGTAAAAAGATCAATTAGATCCCATAACATCGATCAATAAAGCTAAAATCACTAAATTAGGAACTGCATTAGTATAATTGAACAAATCAGTCCATAACAAATCAAGCTTACCAAGATACAAGGGCAGTAAATCAATTTCTAAACTTATGGTGGAACAAGAATTTTGTAGAAATCAAAAGTAATACGGATTTTTAACAAGCTTCGGGGCACACAGTTTCAAGGATCAACTAGTTACTAACAAACAAATGAACAAATAAATAGTAACATTTTTTGACGAAAATACTAAACTCATAACATTATTGGTAACATTATTTGTATATGCTAAGAAGATAAAATGAATCGAAAGAGAACTAACCCAGACGGATCTTTCACAAATTCGTCTTAAAACTCGAAAGGAAAACTTCGAAGACGTTTGATGGAGTTCGCTGACCGGAGCTGCTATCCGCAGAAGAAATCAGCTCGCCGGTCGGAGCGGTTTCTCGCGTTGCTGCTGCTAGGGTTGTCCTCGGTGGCCGCTGCAGGGCTGCTGGTTTCGCTCTCTCGGTGACCCTCCTCGTCGGACGCTGGCCGCCTTCTCGAGGGCTTCTTTTTACTCTAGTCTCATACTGCATGTAGAGCTACTACCACAAGCATATCCACTTGATTTTTGCCTTTGTTCTCATAGAGTAAGTTCATTCACATAATAGTATTTGAGAAGGTACAATCTTTAAGTCCTACCAACTTAAAATACCACTACCAAGAAGACATCCACAATAGTATATCAATCAAGGTTCATTAGGGTAGCTTATTCATGAAACGGGTACCATACTAGGTATATCCGATTCACTTCATTATAAACCTTATTTTCATATTCAAGGTTTGCACTGTAACACCCTAAAACGGACTAAGGTGAACTAGACCTTAGTGATTGTGTATTGAGTTAATTTTAAGTTAAAATGAGTTATATTAGTGTCCTTAGGCAGTGTGTGAATTTTGGTTAAGTTTGGAGGTCAAAAGTCCAAGAATGTACATGGCGTTCAGAAGGTATGCCTTAGATAGTGCTTGTGTTCTCATGTGTTTTAGTGAGTTTTATGTGTTCGTTTTGTTTCAAATTGGTGTGGGATGTTCCTAAGACCTATATGAATATTTTTAGGGGTTTAATTTTCGGGCAAGACCACACCTAGGACCCACAAGGGTCCCTATAGAAGGGCCCAAGGTAAGGACCCAAAACTGCCTTGGCAGTGTCCATCAACGAGGGAAAACGACGAGCAGTGGTCCAACCAAAGGCCCGTCGACTTACCCCATCGATTGGACCTGCAAGGTGGGCTAGTAAGGCCCCAAATTAATCTAAGGAGCAACCAACAAAATCCCACCATAGGACCGTTGTTGGACAGACGGGCCGTTGGTTGCATCCATCGATGGAAGGCTGTCCAAAAGCTGTTTTTCCCTGTAATGACTTGGGGTGTTCGATAAATTCACCCCAAGTCTTTTATGAAACTATAAAGTCATTTTTAGGGTTTATTAGGTATATTAAATTGTTTCTAACCCTCAGACCTAATTTTAGACCTCATTTCCTAAGACCCTAAACCCCTCTCTCTTAAAAGACTCTCTAACACACCCGGAAATTTCCATGACCTATAATAGAGCCTAAACTGTTAAGTAATAAAGAGTTTAGGTATAATATGTGTGAGAAGTTTCGAAGCCATAACATTAAGGAAAAGCCTTAACGTCCGAACACTAGCGAAATTTCACTAGTTGACGTCCCTATGTTTAGTGAAGTTTACGGAGGGTCATATAGATTCAAAAACTTGTAAAAAGAATTTTGATAGGTTGAGTATATTATATACAGTCTAAATGTCCGATAACGACACCCCAAGAATCTCTTTAAGGGTCTTTGGGAAGGACCCCAACATGGGTGGGCAGGCTGCTAGCAGCCTATGAAATCCATGAATCGGAGGGCTACTGTGCGACGCACATCTAACACAGACCTCACTGCCTCAAATTATTTTTGGGAAATAAAATGTGTGTTGGCCCCGAAATACAGAGACACATCCCAGATATCGTAAAAGTCGTATTTTGGGTGTTTTGACTTCACAAATAAACTCATTTAAGTGAGAGATCTTTTGGGTAATTTAATGGATGACTTTATAATGTATTAGGGTCATTTTTAGGTTAATTTTATAACTCAAATCAATTCCCACAAGTTGAAATAAAAAATCTCTCTCTCTCCCAAATTCTCTCTTCCTCCAAAACCCCATTGAAGACCATTAGAGCTCCAAGAAGAAGATCAAGCCTTCAAGTTTTTAAACCCAATTTCATGGCTTTCTCCTCTATAAGGTATGGTTTCTTTCACTCTTGGGAATCCATTCCCCAAGATTTCCTTCAAAGTATGATTTCTAAATCCCCAAAATAAGGGTTTTTCTCCTCACATGGGTCTTCTTTCTAAAAAGAAATTGTGAGTTAATTGTGATGAATTATGATAAATTAATGTTGTTTAAAGTATGAATTAATGGTTAATTGATGAATTCCTATGAGTTTTACCATGACCCATGTCTTTCCCCTAAATCCCTAATTTCTTGGATTGATTAAGGTGAACTGTTGAGGGTGATGAACATGTCACTTGTTTAATTTGATTTTAGTTATGTTAATACTTCATGAATTTCTATATTTCATATGTTGATTGTGAGTTCTTGGGTATTGAAGTATGAAGTCCCATGAAGAACAATGAGGTATGATCTTGGTTCTCCTTTGATCTCAATTATGCAAGGTGAAATCTACTTATGTGATAATAATGCTATAGCTAATTGTGTTGTTGTGATTTTTGTGACAAGGATCCGTCATCCCTAACCCTAGATCTACGAATTGGCAATGAAATATGTAATTATGTTATAGTATGATCATTTTATGATTGAATGTAGTTTCTCATGATTATAATGTTGGGTCTAGAAGTGAAAGGATAGTTCTCACTTATGATCACCTATGAGCTATTATGATAATATGTTCACCTTAGGGTCTAGAAGAGGCTAATGTGAACTTGTATGATGATGTATGATGATTACTAAAGGGAATAATTGCTTATCACCGAAAGGGCATGTAAATGAGATGGAGGTCTCACATTAGCAAGTCCGGCCTCCCACATGGGTTTCTTCACGTTAGTAAGTATTGATTCCCAATATATGTGTTGTCTCATGAGATGGAAACCCTCACGTTAGTAAGTCAAGGTTTCTAGAAGCAATCTCCTTGTCCAATAACTATGTGCCCACATAGTACTATAGCTTAGTGGATCCACCTAAATAGCTACGTACGAATGGTTGCACCTTAGGCAAGTGTTAACCCTTTTTTTTCGGCGTGGGAGTAGAACACCGGATTCCATGTAGCTCACATGGTCTCATATCGGTTATGGAAGTTCTTTCCCTAAATTAAAAGTATGAACAAGTTATATATGTTAACTTCTATTAGGGTTGCCTTAAAGGTTATTACATAGTGTGAGGGAGGGTATGGGACTTCTCTTACACATTGCACATGTGGGATCCGATAGGATTATTTTAGTAGTGTTCTATTGTGATTATGATTCTGTTTATGATTATATTGATAAGCTATGACTAGAGTTGATATATGAAGCATGTTATATATGAGGATATGTTGTATGTATGAAATGGGTTGCTTAATGTGATACTTAGTTTTAGATAGGGTTATGGGGATTTAATCTTGGCATTGCACAAGTGTTGCTTGAGTTAATTATATGTTGATATGATTATGATGTTCCTTATATGTGTATATTTAATTGTTGGTCATTGTGGACAGTTTTAACTAAATTGTGCATTTTCTCATCCATTAACAATTTTTGTGCATAGGGACCATACTTAGTACATGTGGTTTGTACTAACCCATATTTCTTCCCTTTTTCTCCAGACATTGTAGGTTCGGGCCGTTGAAGTATCATTGAGGCTAAAGCAAGAGGGCTTGGGCTAGTGTCAGGAGTAGAATCTAGACCTCAGACGAGACCGGCATCGTTGACCTCTCAGAGGTCGCAGACAAGCCTACATACGTCGTCGTTACTTCATCTATGTTAATTTTAGCAAAAAATTTGAACTTTTGTTTACTTAAACTTTATATTGGAAAACATTGATCTCGCATAATGCTATCTACGTAAACTCATAAGCGTTCACAACACCCATCTAAGTAAATATAATAAAATGAAAGATACAGTCATAAATATAGAGTTGCCAAAATAGCACCAATACAACGTCTGAAAGTAAATACGAAAGAAATGCTAGTGGAACATACTCTACTAGCTCATGCCTACGTCTACGCTAGAATAAACCAGTAAGCATCCTCAAAAGCATGAGAGCCTACCAAATTCGGATGAAAGCTCCATGTCCAAATAACTTTTGCGTCAACTCGTAAGCTCTAACGTCCAGCTGCACCTGCACATAAAAGTAGATAAATGTATGGGATTAGTACACATTTGTACTAAGTATGGGTATATGCAAGCACACACCACGGACATTCATGATTTAGAATATCTTTCTCCTAACGATAGGAGTTATGGAAAGTCAAGTCAGTGGACTTGCCAAAATCAGATTAGGAAAGTAATGCCATGAGAGTAACATGCATCATCATACGTATCATATTGCACCCAGCACATAACATATTGCTAATAACACATAACATATTGCATATAGCACATATCATATTTCATTTCATTCGTTCATATGCCATGAGACCTTGGAATGATGGACTTAACTTTAGGACTTCCCAAAATGAGGGCTCAACATATGGGACCTTAACTAGGGAGCCTTCTTTAGCAAACACAGAGTCTGTTTCATTCATTTGTACGTACTTCATTTCATTTCATTCATAGGCTAGTGTAAACACCAGCTATACCTAGGATGTAGTTTAAGACTCTCATTGGGTTCACTGTGCAATGACTAAGAATGACCTAGTGTCATTACATAAGTCTAGTTCACCTCTTGATTATCCTAACCTAACACCTTTGGTATCGTTCATTTCATTGTGTGCATTATATGAGGCTGGCCTCATTCTTTCTTTGGGAACTTTAAATTTAACTGACATATATCATGTGAGCTCCGTGAAATCCTGTGTCTACCCCACAGCAAAAAAAGGTGGAATCACCGGCCAAAGTGAAACCAAAAAACATGCTAGCGTATATAGGGAATTGAACCCTGCTAGATCCCTATGTTGGCTGCATAGGTTCAAAGACTAGGAGATATAAGGAGACACAGACCCGTCTGAACGGACAGTCTCATCTCATAAGAATTACACGAAACTCTGCCTTCCCGAAAGAAGGAATCTACACTCATAGCTAGCCTATCGGTGCTCATTATAAAGTTCCATTACATTCATCTCATACATCATAGAAGCTTGCTTCTAGCATGAGGAAATCATTGCTCATTAGATGATTTCTCATCTCATCATTAGTATTAAGTATGCAGTACTTTTAACACTTTCATTAGAGTGTTCATAGAGACTGGTCTCTTCATTAACTTTACACTCTCATAGGTGAGTACGTTTTGGTAAGATTTAATTAGGCTCATTTGAGATTGCTCTCATGTTTCACATTAGCCTCTTATCATGTTGTCACCACATTCATTAGTCTTAGCACATTTGCCCTTCATAATTACTCACCCCTTTTTACGTGAATGTTCATTTCATCATATGCCAATACACTTGTCCTTTTAGTGTGCTTCACACTCTTAGTTAACCCTTATGGGGTCTCATCATTCATCACATAATATCTTAGGTTCACCTTCTTTATAAACGTATGCTGGACTTATGAGTCCACACAGACAAGCCATGAGGCTTCATTCATAGTTCATTTAAGTGATTCACATTGCCCAAGATTATGTGGTACAAGACTTATGCATCTTGTAAGTATGCCAAGGTCTTAATTTGATTCATATAGCCAGCATTCATTAATTATTTAATCACGTAAGACTTATGTGTCAATACATAATTGGGCAAGGGAACCCGATTTCCAATCCCTTGAGCAACACTTAATCTTATATTAAACTTTGTAATTGTATTTTTCAGATTTGGGGGACCCTAGGTCGATCCCCATCACCCCCATATCTTTTTCTTTCTTTTCCCTTCTCTCTTTTCCGTTTAAGGACAAGAGGTTGTGGGATCGATCCCCCACAACTTCATTTTATTTGTCTTAGTTTTTCTCTTAACTTTCTCACCTATACAAGAGGTTGTGGGTTCAATCCCCACTCACCTCATCTTATTTTTCTTGATTTTTGTCTTAAACATTTCGGCCTGGGGGACCCAAGCTCGAATCCCCACGCCCACATTCTTTTCTTTTTTCTTTCTTTCCTTGAATCATTCGTTTAGACTATGAGGGTGTAGGATCAAACCCCCACAACCTCACCTTATTTTTAATTGAATTTTCTCCTTACCTTCTCATTCGACCAAGAGGTTGTGGGTTCGAATCCCACATACCTCACTCTTATTATTTCTTTATTTCATTTTTCTCCTAACTTTTCACTTGAGCTTTACCCCATTTCGAATCCCCCTTACCTCATTTTATTTTTTTATTTTTTATAACTTGTATATGGTGAGGTCTTGGGTTCAATCCCCACTGACCTCATGCATTTTTAAAATATTTTTAAACGTAACATTTTTAACAGTAAGCTGCCAAAACAAAATTTCCAGAATACTGGAAATTTGTTCAGCCTCTTTGCAGTCCATTTTCTCAACTTTTAAATGTTAGATTTAGGACAAATTTTTGTGTATCATCTAGTGCATCTTTAGGTGAGTTTTCATGGTTACTTTCGGAAATTTGATCACCTTTTTGCACTCCATTTTCTCACCCTCTTTCACGTTAAACATTAAGACATTTCGAGTAGTTTTTAGGGAGATCTTTAGGTGCATTTTCAAGGTTACTTTCAGTCAAGAATTTTCATTCAATTCAGCAACTTTGAACTCATATGAACATCAAGTTTTGAACCTATTCATACACGTAAAATACAACAATTTAACATGTCAAAATTCATGCTTCAAGCCGTGGCTAATTCACAGAACACACATGCACAAAGAAGTTAACGAACTTCACATTTTCGAAACACCTCTTTCATTTCTAAATAATTACGAATACACATTCAAACACATAATCACAACCATCCCTAAAATCATCTACCAGAAGTCATACCAACGCATACTTGAATCTTTCAAAGGATCTAATGACAAGGGCATGCAACGGGGACAACCTTAGTTTTTGATTGTGAATAGTCTGAACCTTAGGGGTCTCTTGGGAAAGGGACCAAGAGGGAAGAAAACCCATACCTTAATGTCATTCAAAGTGTTCTTACGTGCTGCCAAAATCCCCCCACTAAGCCAACGTCTCACCACCGAAATCATAAGCACAATCCGTAGAGAACTTGGTTTTTTCTTTTTGTTTTGAAGCTTGTTTTGCTTTTTGAGTTTTAGCGTTCAAGTTCTTGATGAACTTTATGTTTTGTTTTTGTTATGTGCTCTTGTTTTACAGAAGTTGAGCATGTAAATAAGGTGAGAGTAGAGAGAAACGTGAGAATGAGTTAGCCTAGGATTGGGAGATTAGGTGGAGACTTAGTCAAACTAGGACTCCTCATATTTTATTAATTTTATCATTAAAAATCTGATTTTCCTATACTTAAATCAGAAAATTAGATATTATTTAATTCAACTAATTCACTAAATACTAATTAAATCAATTAAATCATTGCTTTCACCAAGGCTCGAACCCGGGTGGAGCTAGATTTCACATAAAGGATCAAATTCGGTCAACCCCTACCCGAATTGACCCTTAATCATATTAATTAATTAATTTATTAATACTTAGGGTAATCACAATACTACCCTTAGCCTGGAAAAGACCATTTTACCCCTAGACCCTCCAAACCTAAGATTACCCCTTTTAAGTCCGGTAAGACTCATCAGGGTGAATCTCTCCAATTCGGGTGCCCTACATGGTTGGTTATCACCTTGCCTAGCTCAACTAACTCACCAAGTTGGTTGGCTAGGCTAGTGCATAGGTTCTGAGGTCTGGTTCTACACGCAACAAGTCGTGTGAACCCGGTCTAATACATGCATTCTAAGTACGTTTAAGCATTACTTAGCATAGTCATTTTCAGATTGTTACATTATCCACCCCCCCTTAGGAACATTCGTCCCCGAATGACACTACTCTTTACTAGCAATAAGTAAGTCATCTATAGAACGTATGCATACATAGGTAATTCAATACTCCTCATTGGTGAATATCTGATTCACATATTAACATGATGGTGCACATCCTTGAAACCTACTACTAGCTTCACATTAATAGACTAAGGAAATCTTTCCTAAACTAGTCTCATCAAAGCTTACAACATAAGTAAACATATAAGTCACACAAATAAGCAACCAACATGATGACTCAAACATATTAACCTCATACTAGTGCATAAACACCATGCACAGTCAAATACATGAAAGACTAATTAAGGATACGCACCCGAGACTTCACCAGAAGTGCCTTCCCCTGCACCCCTAGACTTGAGTGCGAAGAATCGTTTCCTCCTTGGAGCCTCTTCACTTGGACCATTAGGCTGAACTCTCTCCTTCCCTTGTTCTTGACTTCTCCTATTCGGACAATCCTTCACCATGTGACCCGGTTTGCCACAACTATAACAAGCGTTAGAGCCCATCATACACTATCCTCCATGCAGTTTGCCACACTTCCTGCAAGGTGGCCTCTCATGAGGTGTATCTACTTCATTGTTTCTCTTAACTCTGGGCTCGAAATCCCTATCATAGCGACACTTGGATGAACTTGACTCCCCTTGGTGGGGGAGTCCCTTCTTAAACCTGGGCTTATCCCTGATTTCAGTACTACTCTTCCTTGAAAAATTCTCCTCAGCTTTCCTTGATATGTTCCCTGCCCTAGTGTGCTTCATCTTCCTGCTTTCCTCCACTTGCTGGACATGGACCATAAGTCTGGAAAGGTCCATGCTGTCATGCAACGTAGCTGCCCTACACTCCTCCTCGAGATCCTCAGTAATCCCTGTCAAGAATCTACTCATCTTGTCTCTACTGTTAGACACAAGAGAAGTGGCATACCTGGAATGTTTTACGAACTTCAGGGAGTAATCCCTAACTGACATCGAGCCCTGCTTAAGGTTGATGAATTCCCCAACCTTAGCCTCCTTCATTTATCTGGGAAATTACCGCTCCAGAAAAGCCGTCTTGAAATGATCCCAAGTCATAGGACCTCCTCCTAAGGCCCTGCTATCCTTCCACGTCTTATACCAGGATTGAGCTACATCCTTTAGCTGGTAGGATGCCAGCTCAGCCTTCTCCACCTCAGTCAAACCCATTGCACACAGTATCTTGTGCATCTCATCCACAAACTTCAGGGGATCCTCCGCAGTCTTAGATCCAGTGTAAACGGGAGGATTTATCCTAGTGAAGTCCCTTAACTTTCTAGCCATTGTTGGCAGGTGGGTTCTCTCTGGGAACACCTCGTTGCTCCGCCTGGGCTGTCATAGCTTGAGCTTGTAAACTGAAGGCTTGGGCCATCTGTGCCAGGGATGTCCTCACTTCTCCATCTGTCAACCCAGCTGGCTTAATAGGCATCTCCATTCCAACAGTTGGAGCCTGGGGTGGAACTTGGTTGCCCCAAGCAGCTTCTCCTCCTCTTCCCCGACCAGCGTTCCTCCTTGTGTTCATTTTCTGAAAGATAAGAATTTATGTTAGATACGCTCATAACACCAAGAAATCAGACATTAATGAAAGCACGATAAGATCAGAAGAAGGGAACTTTTCCTACGCATCATGCAGTCTCTAATTCATGATAGTGGTGCACTTCACTACCATAAGTTAGAAAATACTCGATGTAATTGATGTGAACTTATTATCCTTGGAATTTAACGTAATGCTTTGATACCAACTTTTTCAAGACCAGAATCTAGACCCCAGACGAGACCGGCGTCTTTGACCTCTCAGAGGTCGCAGACAAGCCTACATATGTGGTCGTTACTTCATCTAGGTTAATTTTAGCGGAAAATTTGAACTTTTGTTTACTTAAACTTTATATTGTAAAACATTGATCTTGCATAATACTATCTACATAAACTCATAAGCGTTCAGAACAACTATCTAAGTCAAGATAATCAAATGAAAGATATAGTCATAAATATAGAGTTGCCAAAATGGCACCAATACAACGTCAGAAAGTAAATACGAAAGAAACGCTAGTGGAACATACTCCACTAGCTCATGCCTACGTCTACGCTAGAATAAACCAGTAAGCATCCTCGAAAGCATGAGGGCCTACCAAATACGGATGAAAGCTCCATGTCCGAATAACTTCTGCGTCAACTCGTAAGCTCTAACGTCCAGGTACACCTGCACCTAAAAGTAGATAAATGTATGGGATTAGTACACACTTGTATTAAGTATTGGTATATGAAAGCACACACCACGGACATGCATGATTTAGAATAGCTCTCTCCTAACGATATGAGTTATGGAAAGTCAAGTCAGTGGACTTGCCAAAATCGGATTAGGAAAGTCATGCCATAAGAGTAACATGCATCATCATACGTATCATATTGCAACCAGCACATAACATATTGCATATAGCACATAACATATTGCATATAGCACATATCATATTGCATATAGAACATATCATATTTCATTTCATTTGTTCATATGCCATGAGACCTTGGAATCATGGACTTAACATTAGGACTTCCCAAAATGAGGGCTCAACATATGGCACCTCAACTAGGGAGCCTTCTTTAGCAAACACATAGTCTGCTTCATTCATTCATATGTACTTCATTTCATTTCATTCATAAGCTAGTGTAAACACCAGCTATACCTAGGATGTAGTTTATGACTCTCATTGGGTTCACTGTGCAATGACTAAGAATGACCTAGTGTCATTACATAAGTCTAGTTCACCTCTTGATTATCCTAACCTAACACCTTTGGTATCGTTCATTTCATTGTGTGCATTATATGAGGCTGGCCTCATTCTTTCTTTGGGAACTTTAACTTTAACCGACATAGATCATGTGAGCTCCATGAAATCCTGTGTCTACCCCACACCGAAAAGAGGCGGAATCACCGGCCAAAGTGATCCAAAACATGCTAGCATATATGGGAATTGAACCCCGCCAGATCCCTATATTGGCAGTGTAGGTTCGAAGACTAGGAGATATAAGGAGACCCATACTCAACATGCCGGATAGTCTCATCTCATGAGAGTTATGTGAACCTCCGCCCTTCCCAAAAGAAGGCATCACCGCTCATAGCTAGTCTATCGGTGCTCAGTATAAAGTTCCATTACATTCATCTCATACATCGTAGAAGTTGGCTTCTAGCATTAGGACTTCATTGCTCATTGGATGATTTCTCATCTCATCATTAGTATTAAGTATGCATTATTTTTAATATTTTCATTAGAGTGTTCATAGAGACTGGTCTCTTCATTAACTTTACACTCTCATAGGTGAGTACGTTTTGGTAACATTTACTTAGGCTCATTTGAGATTGCTCTCATTTTTCACATTAGCCTCTTATCATGTTGTCACCACATTCATTAGTCTTAGCACATTTGCCCTTCATAATTACTCACCCCTTTTTACGTGAATGTTCATTTCATCATATGCCAATGCACTTGTCCTTTTAGTGTGCTTCACACTCTTACTTAACCATTCTGGGGTCTCATCCTTCATCACATAACATCTTAGGTTCACCTTCTTTATAAACGTATACTGGACTTATGAGTCCACACAGACAAGGCATGAGGCTTCATTCATAGTTCATTTAAGTGATTCATATTGCCCAAGATTATGTGTTACAAGACTTATGTATCTTGTAATTATGCCAAGGTCTCAATTTGATTCCTATAGGCAGCAGCCATTAATTATTTAATCACGTAAGACTTATGTGTCAATATGGAATTGGGCAAGGGAACCCAATTTCGAATCCCTTGAGCAACACTTAATCTTATATTAAACTTTGTAATTGTATTTATAAGATTTGGGGGACCCTAGGTCGATCCCCATCAACCCCATATATTTTTCTTTCTTTTCCCTCCTCTACTTTTCGTTTTAGGCCAAGAGGTTGTGGGATCGATCCCCCACAACTTCATTTTATTTCTCTTAGCTTTTCTTTTAACTTTCTCACCTATCCAAGAGGTTGTGGGTTCAATTCCCACTCACCTCATCATATTTTTCTTCATATTTGTCTCAAACATTTCGGCCTGGGGGACCCAAGATCGAATCCCCACGCCCACATTCTTTTATTTTTATTTCTTTACTTGATTCATTCGTTTAGACTAGGAGGGTGTGGGATCGAAGCCCCACAGCCTCACCTTATTTTTAATTGTATTTTCTCCTTACCTTCTCATTCAGCCAAGAGGTTGTCAGTTCGAATCCCACATACCTCATTCTTATTATTTCTTTAATTCATTTTTCTCCTAACGTTTCACTTGAGCTTTACCCCATTTCGAATCCCCCTTACCTCATTTTATTATTTTTTTTTTTTATAACTTGTATATGTTGAGGTCTTGGGTTCAATCCCGACTGACCTCATACATTTTAAAAATATTTTTAAATGTAACATTGTTAACAGTAAGCTGCCGAAACAAAATTTCAAGAATGCTGGAAATTTGTTCACCCTCTTTCCAGTCCTTTTTCTCAACTTTTAAATGTTAGATTTAGGACAAATTTTCGTGTAGCATCTAGTGCATCTTTAGGTGAGTTTTCATGGTTACTTTCGGAAATTTGATCACCTTTTTGAAGTCCATTTTCTCACCCTCTTTCACGTTAAACATTAAGACATTTTGAGTAGTTTTTAGGGAGATCTTTAGGTGCATTTTCAAGGTTACTTTCAGTCATGAATTTTCATTCAATTCAGCAACTTTGAACTCATATGAACATCACATTTTTAAACTATTCACACACGTAAAATACAACAATTTAACATGTCAAAATTCATGGTTCAAGCCGTGGCTAATTCACAGCACACACATGCACAAAGAAGTTAACGAACTTCACATTTTCGGAACACCTCTTTCATTTCTAAATAATTACGAATACACATTCAAACACATAATCACAACCAGCCCTAAAATCATCTACCAGAAGTCATACCAACGCATACTTGAATCTTTCAAAGGATCTAATGACAGGGGCATGCAATGGTGACAACCTTATTTTTTTATTGTGAATAGTCTGAACCTTAGGGGTCTCTTGGGAAAGGGACCAAGAGGGAAGAAAACCCATACCTTAATGTCGTTCAAAGTGTTCTTACGTGCTGCAAAAATCCCCCCACTAAGCCAATGTCTCACCACCGAAATCACAAGCACAATCAGTAGAGAACTTGGTTTTTGCTTTTCGTTTTGAAGCTTGTTTTGCTTTTTGAGTTTGAGCGTTCAAGTTCTTGATGAACTTTATGTTTTATTTTTGTTATGTTCTCTTGTTTTACAGAAGTTTAGCGTGTAAATAAGGTGAGAGTAGAGAGAAACGTGAGAATGAGTTACCTTAGGATTAGGAGATTAGGTGGAGACTTAGTCAAACTAGGACTCCTCATATTTTATTAATTTTATTATTAAAAATCTGATTTTCCTTTATTTAAATCAGAAAATTAGATATTATTTAATTCAACTAATTCACTAAATACTAATTAAATCAATTAAATCATTGATTCCACCAAGGCTTGAACCCGGGTGGAGCTAGATTTTGCATTAACGGTCAAATTCGGTCAACCCGTACCCTAATTGCCCCTTAATCATATTAATTAATTAATTAATTAATACTTAGGGTAATTACAATACTACCCTTAGCCTGGAAAAGACCATTTTACCCCTAGACCCTCCAACCCTAAGATTACCCCTTTTAAGTCCGATAAGACTCATCAGGGTGAATCTCTCCAATTCGTGTGCCGTACATGGTTGGTTCTCACCTTGCCTAGCTCAACTAACTCACCAAGTTGGTTGGCTAGGCTAGTGCATAGGTTCTGAGGTCTGGTTCTACGCGCAACAAGCCGTGTGAACCCGGTCTAATCCATGCATTCTAAGTACGTTTAAGCATTACTTAGCATAGTCATTTTCAGGTTGTTACAGCGAGACTCTCCAAGTTTTGGTATCATCTCTAGTTCGTGGATGCTACCACACACTCTATATTAGTAGTACTTTTATTGTCTAGTAGACATTGATTTCTCTCCTATTGTTGAAGATATTGATGTAAGCCATATGTGGCAATTATGGATTTGTATAAGGGCTTTGCCCGGATTGTTTGACTTCGCAATAGATGGTTGATATAAGACAAAGTATTAGACTAAATTCCTATGTCTATTGCGAGAAGCCTATGTATGCTTCCTATGTAGAGGTCTATGTAAACCTCCTTGCTATATAAGCAAAAGTTTTAAATTTTCCGCGATTTTGACTTATGATTTGCAATGACGAATGCTAAGAGGATTGTCTTAGTCTTGTTAGAGGATGACGACGCCGGTTACGCCTAGGGGGTACTTTGGGTCGTAACACTCTCTCAAGTCACCGTGGAAGTTAGAAGTCAAGAAGAGCTAGGAGGGATGTTGGTGGTCGTGTGCTTCATAAAAATCAGTGGATTTTATTCAATGGGAGGTATGGTGGTAATCCTTGAACTCTCTTCCATTCAAGGATCCCTTTCTAATAGATTTTCAAAAAGGATTCTCAACCCTAACTTCTTCTATATTTGAATCTAAGTATGTGTCTTGCATGAAAACATTTCTAATGATTCAAATATGATGTTTCTAATGTTAGTTGGTGATTTTAATGGTAAAACATCAATGAAATCATGTTAATGCTTTTTATCAAATTTTGGCTTAAGAAATGGGTTAAATGAGCTTGGTTTTTTAGTCTTTGAACTTGATTTTACTTGTGTTGTTATTGATGTTTAGCTACTGGAGGGTAAGTTGGTTATGTTGTTTAGATTTAATTATGATATGATCTTGAGTGGTATGGTCCACCTTCTTGGTGACGGTGCTTACTTGAATTGTATGAATGTGTAGTTACTTGTGTATTATGAATGAAGTCATGAAGGCATAATATGTGAGATATGATGAAAATGATGTTGTTATTGTTGATTTGCTTTTATGAAGCTTGTTATGTGAAGTAAGATGATAAAAAGGTTGTTCTTGTTGATATGCTTCATGATGCTTGTTGTGTGAAGTATGCTAGAGATAATGTCTAAAGGAACTTTATGATTATGTGAAGCATGATTCAAATGTGAAATATGATGAATAAAGATGCAAGAATGTTTAGAAACCAATGTTATGAAAGTGATTATTTGTGTGAAAGGTGTGCTCACAAGAACACACACTCACACTTTGAATGAATGAGTGAATGAAGTTAAAGAATGTGAATGAAAAGTGGAGTTTTGGGGTGAGCACTCATTGTAAGTTGAGATGAAGTGTTTAGTAGTATAGCTTTCTAATGTAAGTTGGAGGATGGATACCCATTGTTAGTTGAGATGGGATGTCCTAAAGTTATCCTTGATCTTTAGTAATGAATGTTTAAGACTCCGCGGGGGAGTTATTCTTAGCAAGAAGAGGATATGACGAAGGGGTTGGTGCACATTGGGAATAGAGATGTCGTACCCAATGTACCCCTTAAGATGAGTATTCCTTGTTAGTGGAGAGTGAGTTACTTAGTAGAAATCTCCTTATCCCTTACCTATGTGCCCTCATAGGTGTAGCTATTGGACAAAGCCATGTAAAAGATAAGAGAAATATCCCACGCTAGGCAAGTGGGGAACCCTCATCCGATAAGGGTAGTATCGGGATTCCATGTCTATCTCTCATGGTCTATGTCGTTTAAAGTTAATTCCCCACAAAAGAATGAAATAACTAAGTCTCCTAAAAGAACATAGTACTTAGTGTTGTTGGTGGTATGGGACGCTATCTATCCATTGCACTAAGTAGACCTTCCAAAAGGGGAGTATTGGTGTGTTTTATATGCTATGTACGAACTAAGTCTCCTAAAAGAAAGTACTACTTAGGGTAGGTGGTGGTATGGGACGCTATCTATCCATTGCACTAAGTAGACCTTCCGAAAGGGGAGTCTTGGTGTGTTCTATCATGTGTTGTAAATGAAGTTAAATAACTTAACGTCTAATGTGAAGGAAGCATGTTAAAACTAAGTTCTATGTGAAGAAGTTAGAAGTGACTAATGTAGGGTGCTTAGTCCAAGGGAATCCTCAAGGAGCACTAAGTGGGAGTAGTAGTATGGGTGCTACTCTCACATTGCACTTAGTGTAACTTATAGGTCCTATTGGAGAAGGGTACTTACATGAAATCCTTATTGTATAAATATATTCTATTGTCTACCCAAGAGTGTGGATTTAATTGCTGGACTAGGTAAGCCTATGGTTGGTAATCTTAAGGATCGCTTTAATGTGTGTTGAAGGGGGTGTATGTGCGTACCCTTCTTGTCTTACCTTAGGGAGTCTTAGGATAACTTGGATAGGGAAACCTCACGGGAAATGAGTTCACATTGCTTGGAATGAATTATTTACTGTAACATGTCACTGCTTCACTGTAATATGGCTTGATATTACTGTAATGTGTCCTTTGGTTCTTTAATTATGGAATTATTTATATATGTGCTAATTATGATGCTTATACTATTTTAACTCTATAATCATGAAAGTTTTACTTAGTTGGCATGAAATCTTATTTTTACTAAACTGTCCCTTTTAGCATGTTTTTGCATATGTCATACTTAGTACATTGTTTTGTACTAACCCCATACTTTTCTATACTTAATAAGTATAGTTGGAGACGTTTGAACACTAGAAGACAAAGCTTAGGAATCTATCCTTTCAAGATTAAGTATGTCCTTTAATATTCGAGGACATAGTTCTATTTCTTAGTTTCTATTCTAAAGACTTATTATGTATTTTTCATTTAATGTAAA
Source organism: Solanum sitiens (assembly GCA_016801875.1). Classification (NCBI taxonomy): domain Eukaryota; kingdom Viridiplantae; phylum Streptophyta; class Magnoliopsida; order Solanales; family Solanaceae; genus Solanum; species Solanum sitiens. The sequence goes on from JABWTJ010000287.1 coordinate 2,093,883, forward strand.
GGTCCGTGTCCCTAAGATATTTATATTGTGTCTTTAAGTTGGCTTGTGTAGATGAGATCAAATCCTTAGCTTTTATGAAAGATGTTTTCATTATTAATTTATTCATGAAAAGTTTTCATTCCGAACAACTTTTCATGTCTTATGTAATTAATGATAGCTAAGGCTTTTACAAGACCTCTGAAAGGTCAAGTACGCAATTTTTCCGACCCATGGGTTCTCCTAACTTCTAGGGGGTACTTTTGGGTCGTTACAAACTTGGTATCAGAGCATAAGGTTATGGGAAATAGTTTAGGGTCTAAAGACTCACAAGCCACGTCTAGTAGAGTCTTGGTCATTGGTGTGAGTCGCGACACATCCATGGAGAAAAGGCTATAGGACGATAGAGTTTCACTTCGTTTATTACTCTTGTATCGTGCCATAGAACTTAACTCCAAAAGTTTTCTCTCTTCTTCTCCTTTGTACAGTGGTTTTTTAGGTGTGATTGCTTGGAAAGATAGATGTTTCTAAGTTTGAGGGAGAGGAAAGGTGAGTTTTGATGCTATGATGTTTTTGTGGCTAGAAGAGTAAATGTGAAGGTGAGTTTTGAAAAAAAATTGTGATGTGATGCCATTTATGGCTAGGTGTGATTTATGAGAATTGAGATGTTATGATGAGAAACTTTATGGTGATGTAGTTCTAAGCATGGAAAGAGTTATAGTGATTGAATGAACTGCCTTTGAGAGGAAATTAATTACCTTGTGATTATGTTCAATGTTGGTAGAAAGCTTTAAGGTGTAAATTTGAGGAATGTTGAGGGAATGTGGAGATTTTGTAGGAGTTGAGGGCAACCCTCTTGTGTGGTTAATGTTTTAATAGTTGTTCTTGTGATTTGGTTGAGGTTTTTGTGAAGGTTTATACTAAGGAGGAAATGTGGTATGAATACCTAGTAAGGGAGTTTTGTTCCATGAGATTGAGTTAAGTGGTGCCTAAGAGTTGAATGAGGTTATGTTTAAGAGAGTTTATCTAAGATTGAATCCTAAGAGGAAAGTGTTATGCTTTACTTGTAAGGTTGATGTTTAGTCTTGATGATCATGAGTCAAGAATAGTATGAGTTCCTATCTTGAGGGAAGCATAGTGGGACTTTGAAGTATGAGGCCTTGTAGATGGATTTACCCTAAGTGGGGGAGAATGAGTTGAGTGGAAAGGTAGTTCATATCCTTATCCCTTCTTCTATCCTTATTCATTATTGAGACCAAAAATCCTTGGTAGTTTGGTAATAATTAAGAGTCTTGCATATTAGTATGAGTTGCATTTCTCTTTATGTTATGAGTGCCTTTGATGGTATAAATTTTTGAATGCTCTTGATGATATCATGATTGCATTGGGAGAATTGGTAGACAACCTATATTTTTCATGTTAAGGCGTAGCTAATGGTATTGCATAATTGCTTCAAAGTTGTGTTATCATGTTATTGTCACATCCCGAAACCACACCCTAGAAGTTAGGGTGCATTCTTGGATTTCGACCGACGTATTCAACCTCTCGGAGGTCTCATACAAGCCTCTCATATCATTAATCGCATATACATAACGAAAAGTAGTGCGGAATTAAAACTTTTCGTAAAACAATATAGAAGTCATAAACTCTTTCATATATGGAAATAGGAAAAAACACTAAGTCTCTATAATCTTCTTAAGACACGATAATACTTTGGAAACGGCCCATACGAATTTAAAACACACTACTATATAGTCTATTACAAAAATTCATTAAAGAAACATAAAATGACATATATGCCCTCGAGTCAAATGAGGACATACTTCAACTCTTCTTGAACGATCTCCTTGTCCAAGTCTTCTTCCAAAGATCTTCACCTATTAAGAACTATAAATAGAAAATAAAGCATGGAATTAGTACAACCACATGTACTAAGTATGGCATTATGCATAAAAATCATGAAAACGGACTTTTTTGGAAATATGCATCTTTTCATTTTAAAAATCAAAATATCATGATAATAATAACATTTAGCAACCTAGAATCAAATAAGAAAACATTAAAACCGAAATCATAAATTTAGAGCTCACTTTACAGTGAGTTCACTTCACTGTACAGTGAAGTCCAGTGAAGTCCTAGCCTTCCCTTTTGAACATCTTCTAGCATGTACTCTTCTCACCAAAGCCATCCTAAGATAAACTTAAGTCACACAAAGAGAAACCGCCCATACACCCACTCTACATGTGCCTAAACGACCCTTAAGATCACTCCTAATGAGACATATACACACTTACAAAGCATCTTAAACATCAAGGTAAGATTCTTCTACGAAGTGACTCTATGTCTCACTTGAGTGAGTTGTGAAGCGACCTCCCATACAATCTCTTACACACACACTCAAAAGATCCTATAGATTCTCCAGGAAAGAATCATTCTCACCTAATACACCAACACATAGGTGATATGACATTCTCCTTCCAAAGGCTATCAAAAGACCTGCTTAAGTAAATCAAGAAGATAACGTCCATGATTGACCTCTTCAAGATTACCTAAATAGTCAACAACACCAAACATCTTCCCTAACTAGAGTCATACTCAAGACTTCCAAAGATAAGACATAAAGAGATCATCCCGTATGCCCTCTTCACACTTTAGCTAAGGAGTCCTTAAGTTACTTTAGATTAGGTACTTATTCATTTACATACTTTGTAACATAAGTCATTAGTTTATTAGTTAATTTAGAAGACATACATCACATAAAGTACATTCAAGTAATGGTCTTAGACAAGACCTAGGAACTCCAAATAACACCATCAAAGTCTATTCTGCAATGTCTAAGTAGCGTCCCATACGACCACCTAAACCTCATAAACTTCTCTAATGCTAATAGGTATTTCATATGATGAGAATACGCAATAACCGACATATACCATGGTAGCAAAGCATGGAATCCGAAGTTCTATCCTACTTCGATGAGGTCTTCTATTTGCCAATGGTAGAACATAAAGATCCCATGTAGGCACATGGTTAACGAATATGAAGGGCGTGCTTTGTATTCTAGACTCATACATAACTAGAACTACTTCCCTTTACCATACTCACTCGGTGCTAGCCTTAGTTCTCATAGATCAATTTACAGTAAGGTTCATACAAATGGGTCCCATATCATGTTCATGACCCAATTACATTTACTCTACCAATGCGAGGTCCATTAGGGCTATCTCACTATGACGACAAGAAGCTCATCGCGACTTTCCTAAGGTATGATATGATGACGTTCCATCCAATTGACTTTAAGTCCATCACTCATTACATGAAGGATACTATTACGGCTTACTACTTCACAATTCATAAAATTACGACTTGGTTCAAGGTTCCACATAAATGACCCTTTAATCATCATTCAAGGTCTCACCTATATTCATTTATTCAAGACTAAGACCCTTTAGGTTCCTAAGTCAAGACATCACATATTCACATAAGCATCAAGTAAGGGACACATGTCTACCTAAACAAGACACAACATACTTCCATTTAACACATATAACCTATATTTCTTTAGACTATTAGGAATGACCCTTAACCTATTTAGTAAACCTATTCATTACCTTAACATTATCAACTTAACTATTTTAGACTCATATAGCTAAATTAGAAACAACCATGTATCAACTCTAAGACTATACAATTAACATATAGTCAAAGCATAACATGATTAGCTAGATAGTATCAATAGTCTAGCACATACTTCCACATATAGATACATATGATCACACATCATCAAATCAACTACACAAATAGCCATATAGGTTCAAGTAGTGCCGACAAGGCCATGATCATCGATATACTAGAAAGTAACGCCGACAAGGCCACATCAATTGACATAGCACTGCCAGCAAAGGAGGACCAAACCAATCATCATAGAATCGAAATATAAATAACATCAAAATAAAGGAAATGGGGCAGTATACCTCCACTCCATCATCAACACTTCTATTCAAGTCAACTTACTCAATTTGATAAAAGCAAGACCCTTACCCAAGGCCATGAACACCAATTCAATACACAATAAGAGAAATCAATGAAATCTATATCAATTCAATATAGATTCAACAATCCAATATCAATTTGATAACAATTGAACAGAATTCTTACATCAATAGAAAGCCCATAAGAAACTACACATGAATTCATCAACATTAAGCCAATATCAAGTAACCCATAATGTAGTCAAAATCTTAGGTTCATCAATTTCATGGGTTCATAGGTAATTTAGGTTAAAATCATCAATACAAGATCAATCTAATCCATAATAGACATTTGAAAACCTTTAATGCAAGAACCCATGGTAGAATCATGAAATTGGACAATTCCTCTTTGAAAACTTTGAAAACATTTTTGAAAGTTGGGCTTCTTGATAAAGCGAATTTCAAGGATAAAAAGTCATACCTCAGTGAAGCTAATTCTTCACTTTGATGAAGAATCTACACTCAAAACGTCACACCAAGCTCTTCCTTGATTTTGGACTTCAATGGAGTCTTTGGGATTTTCTAAGGGATTTTGGGGTTTTGATTTAAAAGAATGAAATATTCTAAGTGTTAAACACTTATATACACATTTGAAATACCAAATATACCCTTAATAAACCGATAATACTCTTATTTTAAAGTGGGATGAATTTACAAATTCACCCCTAGCTTGGCAGTGGACTGCTCAGGAAACAAACTTCACAGACTGAGGGACCTACAGACCGTCCTTTGACCAACGGACCGTCCTGCTGGTCCGTGGTCGGGGACTGAGGCTGTTCCTTCGTTCCTTCCATCCCCAGGATAAGTCTCAATTGACGGAACCCAACTAACGGGGCGTCGATTGAACCACTGGGCGTCGACTGCCTCCGTGGTTTGGGCTGTCTTGGGCAGCCTTGACACCAAGTCTTGGGTCCTTCCTCAAGGACCCTTTGTTCGTCCTTGGGGATGTTTGCCTGGACGTTTCCAAACCAAACACGATCATCTATGAGTTTAACACCTCTCACATGAATTTCATACAAAATGAACACGTAAAACTCGACAAAACATGCTTAGAAACACAAGGTCGATTCAAGGAATATCTTTCGAACTTCATGAACGTTCTTAGACATTTGACCTCCAAACTCCACGAAACTTGACACACTGCCTATACATGCTATAATAACTCATTTAACGACCTTAAAACCTCATTAATCACACATAAACACATAAAACCACATATGAGGCATTTAGGTGACTTAGTCGTCGAACGTCTTAGTCATCCCTTGACGTTTGACTTCCAACACACCTAATACTTTTAGCTACTACCTCTATACAATATTATAGACTCTTTAAAGACCTTAGACCACCATTACCAACATGTTAGTCTCTAGATAACCTAATTCAATTTCGGGGTCTTACATTCTCCCCCACTTGGACAACATTCGTCCTCGAATGACACTTGCCACTCTCCGAACATTTCCAAGATTTAGAGAATCAACTTAGCAGAACATAACCACACCATACAACACGTAACCAAGATGAAAACATCAATTTCCCTTAGTCAAGAGATTCACAACACAACAAGAACTAGAAAACAATTCTATAACTCATTATGCTACAAAACTCACATGCCTCATTCCAAATGGTAAAAACTCATTTTATATTCAATATCATACTTATATACATCAGTTTTATCCATATTACAACAATTTTAGACCAAAGAATCAATTAGTCAAATTCTCCAAAATTTTACAGTGAGTAGTTCAAGCATACAGTGATTTTTGGCAAATTTTCAAAAATGCAACTTTTTGGCAATTCATGATATGAACATGCTAATATGCAAAGTAACATCATACAAACACCTCTTACAACATGCTCAAAGCTCAATAAAACACACAATGCAAGAAATTAATGAAATTCAATTTCAACCAAACTACTAAACATCATGCACATGCAACACTTCTAGCTCAATTCTAGTCATACTCCCCCACTTAGAAGGAAGTCATACTATCAAAATAGAAACAAGAACTTACCAACGTCATCATCACCATCATCCGGATTATCACCTCTACTCCAGAGTGCATAGAAACGCCTCTTTGATGGAGCATCTTCCTTTGGAACACTAGGCTCAACCTTCTTACCCTCCTTCCTAGAAGCAATGTTTGGACAATCTCTCACTTTGTGCCCATCTTTTCCACATCCAAAGCAATTACTCGTACCCACTAGACAATCACCATAATGTCTCTTACCACAAGTGTCACATGTAGGTTTTTCATCTTTGGAACTACCTCTTTTCTCAAACTTCTTCTTTGGCACACTAGGTCCATTTTGAATTTGAGCCCTCTTTTTGAACCTAGGTTGCACTTGGTCACTAGCAACACTCCTTTTCAAGTTCCTTGACATCCTCCTAAGTTTAGACTCTTCAATTGATTGTGCATACACCATTAGTCTAGACAAATCATATAATCATGCAACATAGCCGTACGACATTCCTCCCTCACTAAGTTTGCTACACCCGTCACAAAACGACTCATTTTATCCCTTGGATTAGACATTAGGGAAGGTGCATACCTAGACAAAGTTGAGAATTTCAAAGAGTATTCCTCAACACTCATATTGCCTTGCTTGAGTTTTATAAATTCCTCTACTTTCACTTCCCTCCTCTCATGGGGAAAGTACTTACCAAGAAAAGCTTCCTTGAATGTTTTCCCACTCAATAGGACCCGAATCCACCGGCCTATTGTCCTTTCATTGAGTGTACCAAATTTGAGACACATCTCTTAATTTATAAGAAGCCAACTCTGCCTTCTCCCTAGATGTAACCCCATAGCACTCCATCCTTACCTCATTCACCCTTCCCTCTTCCATCCTTCTAGATCCATCCTTCTAGTATTCATCTCCTAGAAACACAAGGAAACTCCTTTAGAAGGACACTCATAACATAACTCTACCGCACGAACATAGGAGTAGAAATGAAGGGAAACACTATCGTCCTATAGCCTCTCGCCCGTAGATGTGTCGCGACTCACACCAATGGTCAAGACTCTACTAGACGTGTTCGAGACTTTTGATACCTAAGATTACTTTCATTAACCTATGCTCTGATATCAAGCTTGTCACATTCCAAAACCACACCCTAGAAGTTAGGGTGATATCTTGGATTGCGACCGGCATATTCGACCTCTCGTAGGTCTCATACAAGCCTCTCATATCATTCATCGCATATACATAACGAAAAGTAGTTCGGAATTAAAACTTTTTGTAAAACAATATAGAAGTCATAAACTCTTTCATATATGGAAATAGGAAAAACCACTAAGTCTCGATAATCATCTTAAGACACGATAATACTTGGGACACAGCCCATAAGAATTTAAAACACACTACTATATAGTATATTACAAAACATCATTAAAGAAACATAAAATGACATATATGCCCTCGAGTCAAATGAGGACATACTTCAACTCTTCTTGAACGATCTCCTTGTCCAAGTCTTCTTCCCAAAGCTCTTCACCCATTAAGAACTATAGATAGAAAATAAAGCATGGAATTAGTACAACCACATGTACAAAGAATTGCATTATGCATAAAAATCATGAAAATGGACTTTATTGGAAATATGCATCTTTTCATTTTATAAATCATAATATCATGATAATAATAACATTTAGCAATTTAGAATCACATAAAAAAACATTAAAACCGAAATCATAAATTTAGAGCTCACTTTACAGTGAGTTCACTTCACTGTACAGTGAAGTCCATTCACTGTTACAGTGAAATCCTAGCCTTCCCTTTTGAAAATCTTCTAGCATGTAGTCTTCTCACCAAAGCCATTCTAAGATTCACTTAAGTCACACAAAGAGAAACCTCCCATACACCCTCTCTAGATGTTCCTAAACGACCCTTAAGATTACTCCTAATGAGACATATACACACTTACAAAGAATCTTAAACATCAAGGTAAGATTCTTCTACCAAAGGTGACTCTAAGTCTCACTTGAGTGAGTTGTGAAGCGACCACCCTTACAATCCCTTACACACACACTCAAGAGATCCTATAGATTCCTTAGGATTGATTCATTCTCACTAAACACGCCAACACATAGGTGATATGACATTCTCCTTCCAAGGGCTATCAAAAGACCTACTTAAGTAAATCAAGAAGATAACATCCATGATTGACCTATTCAAGATTACCTAAATAGTCCTTATGAATACTTAAGGCTTAGATCATGTTAACAACACCAAATATCTTCCCTAACTAGAGTCATACTCAAGACTTCCAAAGATAAGACATAAAAAGGTCATCCCATATGTTGTCATGAACGGAATCTAGACCCCAGACGAGACCAGCATCGTTGACCTCTCAGAGGTCGCAGACAAGCCTACATACGTCATTGTTACTTCATCTACGTTAATGTTAGCGGATAATTTGAACTTTCTATTACTTAACATTTACATAAGACATTCTACTTAAACTCATAAATGTTCACAATCAACCATCTAATATTAAAATCATCAAATGAAAGAAATAGTTCAATACTGCATTAAGTGTATACTTGCCAAAAGGCACCAATACAATGGCTGAAATAAAATGAGAAAGAAACACTAGTGGAACATGCTCCACTAGCTAAAGCCTACATCTAATCTAGATAATAACAGTAGACATCCTCGAAAGCATGAGGGCCTACCAAATCCAGATGAAAGCTCCACGTCCGGATAACTGTAACGTCGTACTATAAACTTTAATGTCCACCTGTGCCTGCACCTAAAAGTAGATATTGTATTGGATTAGTACACACTTGTACTAAGTATGGGTATATGCAAGCACACACCAAGGACATGCATGAGTAAGAATAGATCTTTCCTAACAACATGATTTATGGAAAGTCAAGTCCGTGGACTTGCCAAATTTGGATTAGGAAAGTCCGTGGACTTACCAAATTTGGATTAGGAAAGTCAGTGGACTTGCCAAATTTGGATTAGGCCATGAGAGTAACATACATCATCATACTTATCATTTTGCAAGCAGCACATAACATATTGCACATATCATATCACGTAGTTCACATCATTCTTTCATATGCCATGAGACCTTGGAATCATGGACTTGACATAGGACTTCCCAAAATGAGGGCTCAACATATGGGACCTCAACTAGGGAGCCTTCTTTAGCAAACACAGCGTCTACTTCATTCATTCATACTTACTTCATTTTCATTCATTCATATACTAGTGCAATCACTAGTCATACCTAGGATGTAGTTTAAGACTGTCATCGGGTTTGCTGTTCAATGACCAAGAATAACCTAGTGTCATTACTTAAGTCTAGCTCACCTCTTGATTATTCTACCCTAACACCTTTGGTATCGTTCATTCTATTATGTACATCATTTGAGGTTGGCCTCATTGTTTCTTTGGGAACTTTAACCTTAACCAACATAGATCATATGAGCATCATGAAATCCAGTGTGTCATCCCCACACCGAAAAGAGGTGGAATCACCGGCTAAGGTTAACCATAACATGCTAGCGTATATAGGGAATTGAACCCTGCTAGATCCCTATATTGGTAGTATAGGTTCAAAGACTAGGAGATATAAGGATGCCCATACCCGGCATGCCGGATAGTCTCATCTCATGAGAGTTACGTGAACCTCCGCCCTTCCCAAAAGATGGCATCACCGCTCATAGTTAGCCTATCGGTGCTCAGTATAAAGTTCCATTACATTCAACTCATACGTCATGGAAGCTGGCTTCTAGTGTGAGGACATCATAGCCCATTAGATCATTTCTCATATCATCATTAGTATTAATTATACGTTAATCTCAATACTTTCATTAGAGTGTTCATAGAGACTGGTCTTTTCATTAACTTTACACTCTCATAGGTGAGTACGTTTTGGTAACATTTACTTAGGATCATTTGAGATTGCTCTCATCTTTCACATTAGCCTCTTATCATGTTGTCACCACATTCATTAACTTTAACACATTTGCTTTTCATAATTACTCACCCCTTTTTTGTGAATGTTCATTTCATCATATTCCAATGCACTTGCCCATTTAGTGTGTTTCACACTCTTACTTAACCCTTCTAGGGTTATATCCTTTGATTACATACATCCTAGGTTCACTTACCTATAGACGTATGCTAGAGTTATGGGTCTATACATACAAGCCATGAGGCTTCATTCATAGTTCGTTTAAGTTATTCGTATCTTCCTAAGATTCTGTGATACAAGACTTATGCATCTTGTATGTATGCCAAGATCATCGATTTCGATCTATGTAGGCAGCATTATTTTGAACATTTATTCATGTATGAATTATGTATAAATACGGAAATTGTGCAAGGGAACCCGATTTCGAATCCCTTGGACAACACTTACATTTTTATTTATTTTAGTTTGATCCACTCTGCTTGGGGACCCAAGATCGAGCCCCAACACCTTCTCTTCATTTTCCCTTAATTTCTTTATTATTCGTTCGTTTTGGACCAAGAGGATGTGGGATCGAACCCCCACAACCTCATTTTCTTTTATTCTCTTTTTCCTTAAACCATTTTCGTTTGACCAACAGGGTGCGGGATCGAACCCCCACAGCCCCACTTTATTTTTCTGCTTCATTTCCTTTATTCAGCCGAGAGGTCGTGGGTTTGATTCCCACATGCCTCAACTTTTATTTTTCTTTTAAATATCCCTTAAGTCTGACCGAGAGGTTGTGGGTTCGAACCCCATACCTCTCATTTTTATTTTTTATTATCTTTTTCATGTTTTGGTCGAGGCACACGGGTTCGAATCCCACATGCCACATTCTTTTTCTATCACTTTATTTCTAAGATTTTTAACATGGTGAGGTCACAGGTTCGATGTTCAGTGACCTCACTTATTTTCAATTCATTATACATAGCATGATACACCACTTAGCTTGGCCGAAACTCATCAACAAGATGCTGAAAATTATGTACGTTTTTCAGCTCCTTTTCATCAACGTTTACACGTTAGTTCTTAGGGTAATTCATGGATCATTTAGTACATCTTTAGGTGCATTTTCGTGGATTCATTTAGATAATAGTTTCCATTCAAATCAGCCACATTATACTTCATATGAACATCACGATTTATACAAGTTTGTGCACGTAAGAATACAACCATAACATGTCATTTTCGAACTTCAAACCAAGAGTATATGTCACGGCTACACATTGCACACACGTAAACACATAGTTTTGGACATCATGCTTAATATTCACTTAACTCCGAACATACATACATGAATGTAATCATCACGAAAACACATTACATCCCTAATTTCTACCAGCAAACATACCCAACCTACAAATCAATGGGAGCTAGTGATAGGGACATGCAACGGGGAACAATCCTAGTTTTCAGAATAGATTCATCTGAGTCCTAAGGGTCTCTTGGGAAAGGGACCAAGAGTAATAAAACCCATACCTTATTTTGACATTCAAACCTTGAACTTGCTGCCCAAAGAGCCTCTCCGAAATCACGTCCAAGTCCGAAAGCTTCAACACCAACTCGACGTAAAAAACCCTCCCTTTTTCCTAACGTTTTTGGTTATGTTTTGTATATGTTTTTAACGTGAAAGTTCTTCAAGTGTGAAGAACTTTTGGTGTCTAATCAGTTCTTGTGTTTTGGCAGAGAGAACGTGAAAAGAAAAGAGAGTTATATTGACGTGAGAGAGAGTGTTAAATGTGAAAGAGAGTTAAAAGAGGTGAAGTAGTTTAGACTTAGTCAACTAGGACTCTTTCAAATTTTTACAAAAAATCTGATTTCCCTTTTATTTTAAATGAGCCATTAAGTATTAATTTATTAAATCAATCTACCAATTTAAATAAAACAAATTAAATCATTGCTCCCACCTAGGTTCGAACCCGGGTGGAGTGAGATTTTGTTAAAAGGGCAAATTTCGGCCCTCTCTACCCAAAATGCCCCTCCACCTTATTAATTAAATAATTAATTACATATTTAGGGTAATTACGATACTACCCTTAGCTTGGAAAAAGATCATTTTACCCCTAGACCCTCCAAACTTAAGATTTCCCCTTTTTAAGTCCAGTAAAGACTCATCCGAGTAAATCTTCATATTCGGGAGCCCTACATGGATGGACCCAACCTTTCCTAGCTCAGCTAACTCCCCAAGTTAGTTGGCTTCGATGTCGCAAGGGTTCAGAGGTCTGGTTCTACGTGCATCAATCCATGTGAACCCGGTCTAATCGTAGGCATTCTAGACACACTAAACATTACTTAGCATATTCATTTTTAGGGTTGTTACATTATCCCCCCCTTAGAAACACTCGTCCCCGAATGACACTACTAACTATCTAGCAGAATGCCAGGCATATCATAACATAATCACTATGCACAGTCAAGCAATAGCAACAAGGAATGGAGAGAAAGCAAACTTCGACTTAATAGTAGGAACTCTAACCTCAAGAGCTGAAAAGATGAGGGTAGCGGGATCTCATATCGGCCTCAGCCTCCCACGTAGCACCCTCAACAATATGATTCCTCCACAATACCTTCACTGTGGCAATCTCCTTATTTCTTAGCAGCTTGACCTGTCTGTCTAAGATCTCAACACGTACCTCCTCATAGGACAAGTCTTCATCAACCCCCAAACATTCCACAGGTAGAATCGATGTTGGATCACCTAGGCACTTTTTTAACATGGATACATGAAAGACTGGATGGACAGAAGCTAGCTCCGCAGGCAATGCCAAATCATAGGCTACCTCACCCACACGATCTAGGATCTCATATGGCCCAACATACCTCGGACTCAACTTCTCCTTCCTGCCAAACCTCATCACCCCCTTCATAGGTGATATCTTCAAATAGACTTGGTCACCAACATCAAACTCTAAGGGCCCTTTTCTGTTGTTTGCATAAGACTTCTGTCGACTGTAAGCAGTAGCCAACCTATCCCTAATCACCTTGACCTTCTCAAAGGCCTCATGAATGATCTCTGGACCCAAAATGGATGACTCTCCAACCACGAACCACCCAACTGGAGACCTACACCTCCTACCAGACAGTGCCTCAAACGGTTCCATCCCAATGCTGGAGTGATAGCTGTTATCATACGAGAACTCTATCAAAGGCAGATGGTCGTACGAACTACCTCTGAAGTCAATCACACACGCTCTCAACATGTCCTCCAATGTCTGAATGGTGCGCTCTGCCTGCCCATCAGTCTAAGGATGAAAGGCAGTACTAAGCTTTACCTTCGTGCCTAAGCTCTTCTAGAAGGATCTCCAGAAATGTGAAGTGAACTAAGCTCCTCTATCTGAAATGATAGACAAAGGAATCCCATGCCATCTCACAATCTCATCAATGTAGATTCTCGCATAATCCTCGGCTCTGTAAGTAGACTTCACAGGGATAAAGTGGGCAGACTTAGTCATCCTGTCCACAATAACCCATATGGAGTCATACTGTCTCCTATTCCTCGGAAGACCAACCACGAAGTCCATATTAATGCCCTCCCACTTCCAAGTCGAAACCTCAATAATCTGAGTAAGACCGCTAGGCTTAAGATGTTCTGCCTTAACCTGCTGACAATTAGGACACTTGGCCACATATTCTGCAATGTCCTTCTTCATGACATCCCATCAGTAGATCTGCTTAAGATCATGATACATCTTGGTGGAACCTGGATGTATGGAATATCTGCAAGCATGGGCCTCTGTAACAATCCTGGTCCGCAAATCATCCACATCTAGTACACACAGCCTGTCCTGGTACCTAAGTACGTCGTCACCTCCCAAAGCAAAAGACTCATTCATTTTTATCATCACTGAGTCCTTCAGCTCCATCAACACAGGATCGAGATGCTGAACCTACTTGACTTCAACTACCAAGGATGATTCAGAACTAGGATGAACTGAAATACCCCCACTAGTAGAGTCAACCAACCACACACCCAATCTGGCCAGTCTGTGTGCATCTTTCACCAACTCCTTCTTCTAATCCTCAATGTGGGTTGTACTTTTCATGCTCATCCTGCTCAAAGCATCAGCTACAACATTATCCTTACCTGGATGGTAGTGAACATTCATATCATAGTCCTTCAATAGCTCCAACCATCTCTGCTGACGTAGATTCAACTCCCTCTGCATTAACACGTACTGGAGACTCTTGTGGTCTGTGAACACATCCACATGCACTCCATACAAGTAGTGCCTCCACAGCTTCAGTGCAAACACCACAGCTGCCAACTCCAGGTCATGATTGGGATAATTTTTCTCATGAACCTTGAGCTGTCTGGACGCATAAGCTATCACCTTACTACCCTGCATAAGAACACAAACCAAACCAACCCTAGATACATCACAATAAACAGTGTAATTCTCACCACAATTAGGCAAAGTAAGCACCGGGGCTGAAGTGAGTCTGTCTTTGAGCTCCTGGAAACTCTTCTCACAAGTCTCCGTCCATTCGAACTTGGCCTTCTTCTTAGTCAAAGCTGTCAATGGGGAAGCAATGGAAGAAAAACCCTCCACGAACCTGCGGTAGTAACTAGCCAATCCCAGAAAGCTACGGATATCGGTGGGAGTAAGAGGTTTTGGCCAGTTCTTCACAGCCTCAATCTTTCTGGGGTCCACCTCCACACCCTGATCGGACACAACATGACACAGGAAGGTCATTGATCTAAGCCAGAATTGACACTTGATTAATTTGGCATACAGCTGATGTTGTCTAAGTACCTGCAAGGTTAGTCTCAAATGTTGTCCATGCCTTTCCTTGGTCCTAGAGTAGATGAGGATGTCATCAATGAATACTATGACGAAAGAATCAAGGTATTCACGAAAGACTCGGTTCATGAGGTCCATAAATGCAGCTGGTGCATTAGTGAGACCAAATGACATGACTAAGAACTCATAATGACCATAACGGGTACGAAAGGTTGTCTTTGGTATATCTCCATCCCTAACCCTAAGCTGATGATACCCTGAACGAAGATCAATCTTAGAGAAGAAACTAGCCCCTTGGAGTTGATTGAACAAGTCATCTATTCTGGGAAGTGGATACTTATTCTTTATTGTGACTTTGTTGAGCTGCCATAATCGCTACACATTCTAAGGTTTTCATCCTTCTTTTTTCACAAACAACAGTGGAGCTCCCCAAGGGGATATGCTCGGCTGAATGAAACCCTTAATAGTGAGATATTTTAACTGCAGCTTCAACTCTTTGAGTTCAGCTGGAGCCATTCTGTAAGGAGGAATTGAAATTGGTTTAGTATCAAGTTCTAAGTCGGTAGCAAAGTCAATCTCTCCAGGGGGAGGAACTCCAGGCTAATCATCAAGAAATACATCTTGGAACTCATTCACTAAAGGCACTGAGTCTATGGAAGGAATGTTATGATCTAAATCATTAACACTCACAAGGTGACAGAATAACCCCTTGGACATCATTTTATTGGCCTTAAGGTTTGAAATCAAGGGATTAAGACGACTCGAGTTGTACCCCTCCCATAATAGATCTTTTTCATTAGGGAAACGAAATCTTACAACCCTACTACGACAATCCATACAAGCATAACAACTATGAAGCCAGTCCATGCCAAGAATGATGTCAAAATCATTCATAGGTAACTCAACCAAGTCTGCACACATAGTCCTACCACATACAACTATTGGGCAATCCTTGTACACTCTATCAGCTCTTACATTTTCTCCTAAGGGTGTACTAACCACTATAGGAGCATGCAAAACTTCAGGCAATATCTCAAAAGTGAGAGCAAGCAACGGAGTGACAAAGGAAAGCGTAGACCCTGGATCAAGTAAAGCATAAACAAAAGTTGAGAATACTTGCAGCATACCTGTGACCACATCAGCGGACTTCTCCTGCTCCTCCCTGCCCTTCAGGGCGTAGAATCTGTTCCTCTTATGAGGCTCGGATGCTGCTGCACCCTGTGGATTAGGCCTAGGCTGAGCATTACGTCCAGTCTGACCCCTGTTTTGTGGGTTGTCCTTAACCATGTGCCCGCTCTTACCGAAACCGAAGCAGACATTAGTGCCCTGTCTTCACTATCCACTGTGAGCACGTTCACACTTAGCACAGTCCTTTCTGGGACGCTGCATATCACCTCCATTGCCCTTCTTGGGCTCGGGTCTGCCTCCTCTAGGTGTTGTACTCCTCTGAAAGTTAGAGTTCCCTGAACTCTGTTGCCTATTTTTGAACCTGAGCTGCTCACGGACGCCAAAATTGTTCTTTTACCTCCATTGTTAGGACCTGCCTGATCATGAGGCTTAGGCCTCCTAGCATCACGGACGCCCCTCTTCTTCCAGCTGTCCTCAACCTGCGGGACATGCACCATCAAACTGGAGAGGTCCATGTTATGGTGCAGCATCGCATCCCGACACTTCTCCTCCAGATCTTCGGTGAATCTTGTGAGGAACCTACTCATCTCATCCCTGCTGTTAGATACAAGGGAAGTAGCATACCTGGATAGTTTACAACAATTCAGGGAATACTCCCTGACTGTCATTGATCCTGGCTTAAGGTTGATAAACTCCTCAACCTTGGCCTCCCTCATATCCCTGGGGAAGAATCTCTCCAGGAAGGTTGTCTTAAACATCTCCCAAGTGATAGGAACTCCGTCCAGCGCTCGGCTATCCTGCCACATCTTGCACCAAGTCTGTGCAACATGCTTGAGCTGATAGGAAGCCATCTTAGCCTTCTCAGTATCTGTGGTCCCCATGTCCACCAAAATCTTGTGTACCTCATCCATGAACTCCTGGGGATCATCTGAAGTTTTGGACCCTATGAAAATAAGAGGATTCATCCTCGTGAAGTCTCGTAGCCTATCAGCCATGCTACGTACCGGTGGTTTCTCCCTCTGAACATTCTGTCGGTTGACCTCGGCAGTCATGGCCTGGTCCTGCATAGTGATGGCTTGTGCCATCTAGGCAAGAGATGCCCGCACCTCTGCATCAGTCAACCCAACTGGGTTAACCGGCATAGTCACTCCTTCAGCTGGAGCCTGGGGTGGAACCTGATTGACCCCAGAGCTGCTCCTCCTCTCCTCTGACTAAAGTTTCTCCTAGTATTCATTCTCTGAAAACAATAAGAATTGATATTAGACACGCTCATAACACCAAGAAATTAGACATTAGGAAAAGACGATAAGATTAGAAGAAGGGAAATTTTCCTACGCATCATGCAGTCTCTAATTCAGGATAGTGGTGCACTTCACTACCATGACTTAAAAACTACTCAATGTGGTTGATGCGAACTTATTATACTCGGAATTTAACCTAGTGCTTTGATACCAACTTTGTCACGACCGGAATCTAGACCCCAGATGAGACCGACATCGTTGACCTCTCAGAGGTCGCAAATAAGCCTACATACGTCATCGTTACTTCATCTAGGTTAATTTTAGAGGAAAATTTGAACTTTTTTTTACTTAACATATACATAAAAGATTCTACTTAAACTCATAAATGTTCACAATCAACCATCTAATATTAAGATCATCAAATGAAGAAATAGTTCAATATTACATAAGTGTATACTTGCCAAAATGGCACCAATACAATGTCTGAAATAAAATGAGAAAGAAACACTAGTGGAACATGCTCCACTAGCTAAAGCCTACATCTAAGCTAGATAATAACAGTAGACATCGTCGAAAGCATGAGGGCCTACCAAATTCGAATGAAAGCTCCACGTCCGAATAGCTGCAACGTGGCACTGTAAGCTCTAACGTCCACCTGTGCCTGCACCTAAAAGTAGATATTGTATGGGATTAGTACACACTTGTACTAAGTATGGGTATATACAAGCACACACCAAGGACATGCATGAGTAAGAATAGCTCTTTCCTAACAACATGATTTACGGAAAGTCAAGTCAGTGGACTTGCCAAATTTGGATTAGTAAAGTCAGTGGACTGGCCAAATTTGGATTAGAAAAGTCCGTGGACTTACCAAATTTGGATTAGGAAAGTCTTGCATGAGAGTAACATGCATTATCATACTTATCATTTTGCAAGCACCACATAACATATTGCACATATCATATCACGTAGTTCACATCATTCTTTCATATGCCATGAGACCTTGGAATCATGGACTTGACATTAGGACTTCCCAAAATGAGGGATCAACATATGGGACCTCAACTAGGGAGCCTTCTTTAGCAAACACAGAGTCTTCTTCATTCATTAATACGTACTTCATTTTCACTCATTCATATACTAGTGCAATCACTAGTCATACCTAGGATGTAGTTTAAGACTCTCATCGGGTTTTCTGTGCAATGACCAAGAATAACCTAGTGTCACTACTTAAGTCTAGCTCACATCTTGATTATCCTACCCTAACACCTTTGGTATCGTTCATTTCATTATGTGCATCATTTGAGGCAGGCCTCATTCTTTCTTTTGGAACTTTAACCTTAACCGACATAGATCATGTGAGCATCTTGAAATCCAGTGTGTCATCCCCACACCAAAAAGAGGTGGAATCACCGGGCAAGGTGAACCAAAACATGCTAGCGTATATAGGGAATTTAACCCTGCTAGATCCATATATTGGTAGTATAGGTTCAAAGACTAGGAGATATAAGGAGACCCATACCCGGCATGCCGGACAGTCTCATCTCATGAGAGTTACGTGAACCTCCGCCCTTCCCGAAAGAAGGCACACCGCTCATAGCTAGCCTATCGGTGCTCCGTATAAAGTTCCATTACATTCAACTCATACGTCATGGAAGTTGGCTTCTAGTATGAGGACATCATAGCTCATTAGATGATTTATCATCTCATCATTAGTATTAAGTATACCATAATCTCAATACTTTCATTAGAGTATTTATAGAGACTGGTCTCTTCATTAACTTTACACTCTCATAGGTGAGTACGTTTTGGTAACATTTACTTAGTCTCATTTGAGATTGCTCTCATCTTTCACATTAGCCTCTTATCATGTTATCACCACATTCATTAACTTTAACACATTTGCTTTTCATAATTACTCACCCCTTTTTCGTGAATGTTCATTTCATCATATGCCAATGCACTTGGCCATTTAGTGTGTTTCATACTCTTACTTAACCCTTCTAGGGTTACATCCTTTCATTACGTACATCCTAGGTTTACTTAATTTTAAACGTATGCTAGACTTATGGATCTATACATACAAGCCATGGGCTTCATTCATAGTTCGTTTATGTGATTCGTATCTTCCTAAGATTTTGTGATACAAGACTTATGCATCTTGTATGTATGCTAAGATCATCGATTTCGATCTATGTAGGCAGCATTATTTTGACCATTTATTCACGTATGACTTATGTATCAATACGAAAATTGGGCAAGGGAACCCGATTTTGAATCACTTGGACAACACTTACATTTTTATTTATTTTAGTTTGATCCACTCGGCTTGGGGACCCAAGATCGAGCCCCAACGCCTTCTCTTCATTTTCCCTTAATTTCTTTATTTTTCGTTCGCTTGGGACCAAGAGGATGTGGGATCAAACCCCCACAACCTTATTTTCTTTTATTCTCTTTTTCCTTAAACCATTTTCGTTTGACCGAGTGGGTGTGAGATCGAACCCCCACAGCCCCACTTTATTTTTTTTCTTCATTTCCTTTATTCAGCCGAGAGGTCGTGGGTTCGATTCCCACATGGCTCAACTTTTATTTTTCTTTTAATTCTCCCTTAAGTCTGACCGAGAGGTTGTGGGTTCGACCCCACACCTCTCATTTTTATTTTTCAGTATCTTTTTCATGTTTTGGTTAAGGCACACGGGTTCGAATCCCACATGCCACATTCTTTTTCTATCACTTTATTTCTAAGATTTTTAACATGGTGAGGTCACGGGTTCGATTCTCAGTGACCTCACTTATTTTTAATTCATTTTACATAGCATGATACACCACTTAGCTTGGCCGAAACTCATCAACAAGATGCTGGAAATTATGTACGTTTTTCAGCTCCTATTCATCAACGTTTACACGTTAGTTCTTAGGGTAAATCATGGATCATTTAGTACATCTTTAGGTGCATTTTCGTGGATTCATTTAGCAAATAGTTTCCATTCAAATCAGCCACATTATACTTCATATGAACATCACGATTTATACAAGTTTGTGCACGTAAGAATACAACCATAACATGTCATTTCGAACTTCAAACCATGAGTATATGTCACGGCTACACATTGCACACACATAACACAGTTTCGGACAGCATGCTTAATATTCACATAACTCTGAACATACATCCATGAACGTAATCATCACGAAAACACATTACATCCCTAATTTCTACCAGCAAACATACCCAACCTACAAATCGGTGGGAGCTAGTGACAGGGACATGCAACGGGGAACAATCCTAGTTTTCAGAATAGATTCATCTTAGTCCTAAGGGTCACTTGGGAAAGGGACCAAGAGTAAGAAAACCCATACCTTATTTTGATGTTCAAACCTTGAACTTGCTGCCCAAAGACCCTCTCCAAAATCACGTCCAAGTCCGAAAGCTTCAACACCAACTCGACGGAAAAACCCCTCCCTTTTGCCTAACGTTTTTGGTTATGTTTTGTATATGTTTTTAACGTGAAAGTTCTTCAAGTGTGAAGAACTTTTGGTTGCTAATCAGTTCTTGTGTTTTTGCAGAGAAAACGTGAAAAGAAAAGAGAGTTATATTGACGTGAGAGAGAGAGAGTTAAACGTGAAAGAGAGTTAAAAGAGGTGAAGTAGTTTAGACTTAGTCAACTAGGACTCTTTCAATTTTTTTTAAAAAAATCTTATTTCCCATTTGTTTTAAATCAGACATTAATTATTAATTTATTGAATTAATCTATCAATTTAAATAAAACAAATTAAATCATTGCTCCCACCTAGGTTCGAACCCGGGTGGAGCAAGATTTAGTTAAAAGGGCAAATTTCGGCCCTCTCTACCCAAAATGTCCCTCCACCTTATTAATTAAACAATTAATTACATATTTAGGGTAATAACGATACTATCCTTAGCCTTGAAAAAGACCATTTTACCCGTAGACCCTCCAAACATAAGATTTTCCCTTTTTAAGCCTGGTAAAGACTCATCCGAGTAAATCTTCATATTCGGAGCCCTACATGGCTGGACCCAACCTTTCCTAGCTCAACTAACTCCCCAAGTTAGTTGGCTTGGATGTCGCAAGGGTTCAGAGGTCTGAATCTACGCGCACCAATCCGAGTGAACCCGGTCTAATCGTAGGCATTCTAGACACACTAAACATTACTTAGCATATTCATTTTTAGGGTTGTTACATATGCCCTCTTCACACATTAGATAAGGAGTCCTTAAGTTACTTTAGATTAGATACTTATTCATTTTCATACTTTCTAACATAAGTCATTAGTTTATTAGTTCATTTAGAAGACATATATCACATAAGGACATTCAAGTAATGGTCTTAGACAAGACCTAGGAATTCCAAATAACACCATCAAAGTCTGTTGTGCAATTTCTAAGTAGCGTCCTATACCACCACCTAAACCTCATAAACTTCTCTAATGCTAATAGGTATTTCATATGATGAGAATAGGCAATAACCGACATAGGCCATGGTAGCAAAGCATGTAATCCGAAGTTCTATCCTACTTCGATGAGGTGTTCTACTTGTCAATGGTAGAACATAAAGATCCCATGTAGGCACATGGTTAAGGAATATTAAGGGCGTGCTTCGTATTCTAGTCTCATACTTCACTAGAACTACTTTCCTTTACCATACTCACTCGGTGCTAGCATTAGTTCTCATAGATCAATTTACATTAAGGTTCATACAAATGGATCCCATATCATGTTCATGACCCAATTACATTTACCCTACCAAAACGAGGTCCATTAGGTCTATCTCACTATGGCGATAAGAAGCTCATCGCGACTTTCCTAAGGTATGATATGATGCCATTCCATCCAATCGACCTTAAGTCCATCACTCATTACATGAAGGATACCATTACGGCTAACTACTTCACAATTCATAACCTTACCACTTGGTTCAAGGTTCCACATAAATGACCCTTTAATCATCATTCAAGGTCACACCTATATTCATTTATTCAAGACTAAGACCCTTTAGGTTCCTAAGTCAAGACATCACACACATAAGCATCAAGTAAGCGACACAAGTCTACCTAAACAAGACACAACATACTTCCATTTAACACATATAGCCTGTCTTTCTTTAGACTCTTAGGAATGACCCTTAACCTTGTTTAGTCAACCTATTCATTACCTTAACATTATCAACTTTCCAATTTTAGACTCATATAGCCAAATTAGAAACAACCATGTATCAACTCTAAGACTATGCAATTAACACATAGTCAAAGCTTAACATGATTAGCTAGATAGTATCAATAGTTTAGCACATACTTCCACATATAGATAGATATGATCACACATCATCAAATAAACTACACAAATAGCCATATAGTTTCAAGTAGTGCTGACAAGGCCATGATCTTTGATATACTAGAAAGTAACGCCGACAAGGCCACATCAATTCACATAGCACCGCCACCAAAGGTGGACCAAACCAATAATCATAGAATCGAAGTATAAATAACATCAAAATAAATGAAATGGGGCAGCATACCTCCACTCCATCAGCAACACTTCAATTCAAGTCAATTTACTCAATTTGATAACACAAGACCCTTACCCAAGGCCATGAACACCAATTCAATACACAATTAGAGAAATCAATGAAACCTAAACCAATTCAATATAGATTCAACAATCCAGTATAAATTTGATAACAATTGAACACAATTCTTACATCAATAGAAAGCCCATAAGAAACTACACATGAATTCATCAACATTAAGCCAATCAAGTAACCAATAATTTAGTCAAAATCTTAGGTTCATTAATTTCATGGTTTCATAGTTAATTAAGGTTAAAATCATCAATAAAACATCAATTCATAGTTAATTAAGGTTAAAATCATCAATAAAACATCAATCTAATCCATAATAGACGTTTCAAAACATTCAATGCAAGAACCCATGGTAAAATATTGAAATTGGACAATTCCTCTTTGACAACTTTGAAAACATCTTTGAAACTTGGGATCCTTGATGAAACGAGTTTAAAGGATTAAAAGTAATACCTAAATGAAGATAATTCTTCACTTTTATGAAGAATATCCAGTCAAAACGTCACACCAAACTCTTCCTTGATTTTGGACTTCAATGGAGTCTTTGGGATTTTCTAAGGGATTTTGGGGTTTTGATTTACAAGAATGAAATATTCTAAGTGTTAAACATTTATATAAACATTTAATTTACCCAATATACCCTTAATAAACCGTCAATACTCTTATTTGGAATTGGTGTGAATTTACAAATTCTCCCTAGCTTGGCAGTGGACTGCGCAGGAAACAAACTTCACAGACGGAGGGACCTACGGACCGTCCCTTGACCAACAGACCATCCTGCTGGTCCGTGGTCGGGGACTGAGGCTGTTCCTTTGTTCCTTCCCTCCCCAGTATAAGTCTCATTTGACGGAACCCAACTAACGGGGCGTCGATTGACCCACTGGGCGTCGACTGCCTCCGTGGTTTGGGCTATCTTGGGCAGCCTTGACACCAAGTCTTGGGTCCTTCCTCAAGGACCCTTGCTTGGTCCTTGGGGATGTTTTCTCGGACGTTTCCAACCCAAACATGATCATCTATGAGTTTCACACCTCTCACATGAATTTCCTCCAAAACGAACACGTAAAACTAGATAAAACATGCTTTGACACACAAGGTCGATTCAAGGCATATCTTTCGAAATTCGTGAACATTCTTGGACGTTTGACCTCCAAACTAAACGAAAATTTACACACTACCTATACATGCTATAATAACTCATTTAAGGACCTTCAAACCTTATTAATCACACATAAACACGTAAAACCACATATGAGGCATTTAGGTGACCTAGTCGTCGAACGTCTTAGTCATCCCTTGACGTTTCACTTCCAACACACCTAATACTTTGGATACTGCCTCTATACCATATTATAGACACTTTAAATACCTTATAACACAATTACCAACATGTTAGGCTCTATATAAACCTAATTCAATTTCGGGGCCTTATATTCTCCCCCACTTGGACAACATTCGTCCTCGAATGACACTTTCCACTCTCAGAACATTTCCAAGATTTAGAGAATAAACTTAGCAGAACATAACCATACCAGACAACACATAACCAAGAAGAAAACATCAATTTCCCGTAGTCAAGACATTCACAACACAACAAGAACTAGAAAACAATTTTATAACTCATTATGCTACAAAACTCACATGCCTCATTCCAAATGGTAAAAACTCATTTTTATTCAATATCATACTTATATACATCAGTTTTAACCATATTACAATAATTTTAGACTAAAGAATCAATTAGTCAAATTCTCCAAAATTTTACAGTCAGCAGTTCAAGCATACAGTGATTTTTGGCAAATTTTCAAAAATGCAACTTTTGGGTAATTCATGATATGAACATGCTAATATGCAAAGTAACATCATATAAACACCTCTTGCAACATGCTCAAAGCTCAATAAATCAAACAATTCAAGAAGTTAATGAAATTTAATTTCAACCAAACTCCTAAACGTCATGCACATGCAACACTTCTAGCTCAATTCTAGTCATACTCCCCCACTTAGAAGGAAGTCATACTATCAAAAGAGAAAAAAGAACTTACCAACGTCATCATCACCATCATCCGGATTCTCACCTCTAGTCCGGAGTGCATAGAAACGCCTCTTTGATGGAGCATCTTCCTTTGGAACACTAGGCTCAACCTTCTTACCCTCCTTCCTAGAAGCAATGTTTGGACAATCTCTCACTTTGTGCCCATCTTTTCCACATCCAAAGCAATTACCTGTTCCCACTAGACACTCACCATAATGTCTCTTACCACAAGTGGCACATGTAGGTTTGCCATCTTTGGAACTACCTCCTTTCTCAAACTTCTCCCTATGCACACTAGGTCCATCTTGAGTTTGAGCCCTCTTTATGAACCTAGGTTGCACTTGGTCACTAGCAACTCTCCTTTTCAAGTTCTTTTACATCCTCCTAAGTTTAGACTCTTCAATTGATTTTGATACACCATGAGTCTAGCCAAAGTCATATCATTATGCAACATAGCCGTACGACATTCCTCCCGCACTACGTCGGCTACACCCGTCACAAAGCGACTCATTTCATCCCTTTGATTAGACACTAGGGAAGTTGCTTACCTAGACAAAGTTGAGAATTTCAAAGAGTATTCCTCAACACTCATATTGACTTGCTTGAGATTGATAAACTCCTCTACTTTCACTTCCCTCCTCTCACGGGGAAAGTACTTACCAAGAAAAGCTTCCTTGAATTCTTCCCACTCAATAGGACCCGACTCCACCGGCCTATTGTCCTTCCATTGAGTGTACCAAATTTGAGACACATCTCTCAATTGATAAGAAGTCAACTTTGCCTTCTCCCTAGATGTAACACCATAGCACTCAAAACTTTGTACACACCATCAAGGAATTCTTTGGGATCTTCATTCACCTTAGAGCCAAGAAAAAATTGGAGGATTCAACCACACAAAGTCTCTCAACCTAGATGACATAGTGCTCTCCATAGAAGTACCCCTAGGCACCATGTTCAAGTTAGCTTGAGCCGTTACGGCTCGGGCTAAAACAAGAAAAGCCTCTCCAATCACCCTATTAGACAACTCCGGCACTTCATTACCTCCTTCCACTTTAGGGGCATGATCACCTTGAGGAGGCACTTGAGCACCTTGGACACCTTGCCCATCATGAAGCACTTGATCAACTTGCTCAAATTGAGGAGGAACTTCTTCATTCACCCTTCCCTCTTCCATCCTTCTAGAGAACATCCTTCTAGTATTCATCTCCTAGAAACACAAGGAAACTCATTTAGAATGACACTCATAACATAACTCTACTGCACGAACATAGGAGTAGAAATAAAGAGAAACACTATCGTCCTATTGCCTCTCGCCCATAGATGTGTCACGACTCACACCGATGGTCAAGACTCTACTACACTTGACTTTTTGAGACTTTTTGATACCTAAGACTACTTTCATTAACCTATGCTCTCATACCAAGCTTGTCACATCCTGAAACCACACCCTAGAAGTGAGGGTGCAATCTTGGATTGCGACTGGCGTATTCGACCTCTCGGAGGTCTCATACAAGCCTCTCATATCATTCATCGCATATACATAATGAAAAGTAGTGCGGAATTAAAACTTTTCATAAAAAAATATAGACGTCATAAACTCTTTCATATATGGAAATAGGAACTAAGTCTCGATAATCATCTTAAGACACGATAATACTTGGGATACGGCCCATACGAATTTAAAACACACTACTATATAGTCTATTACAAAACTTCATTAAAGAAACATAAAATAACATATATGCCCTCGAGTCAAATGAGGACATACTTCAACTCTTCTTGAACGATCTCCTTGTCCAAGTCTTCTTCCCAAATCTCTTCACCTATTAAGTACTATAGATAGAAAAATAAAGCATGGAATTAGTACAACCACATGTACTAAGTATGGCATTATGCATAAAAATCATGAAAATGGACTTTATTGGAAATATGCATCTTTACATTTTATAAATCATAATATCATCAGAATAATAACATTTAGCAACTTAGAATCAAATAAGAAAACATTAAAACCGAAATCATAAATTTAGAGCTCAATTTACAGTGAGTTCACTTCACTGTACAGTGAAGTCCATTCAATGTTACAGTGAAGTCCTAGCCTTCTCTTTTGAACATCTTCTAGCATGTAGTCTTCTCACCAAGGACATTCTAAGATTCACTTAAGTCAGACAAAGAGAAACCGCCCATACACCCTCTCTAGATGTGCCTAAACGACCCTTAAGATCACTCCTAATGAGACATATACACACTTACAAAGCATCTTAAACATCAAGGTAAGATTCTTCTACCAAAGGTGACTCTAAGTCTCACTTGAGTGAGTTGTGAAGCGACAACCCATACAATCCCTTACACACACACTCAATAGATCCTATAGATTCCCTAGGATATAATCTTTCTGACTAAACACACCAACACATAGGTGATATGACATTCTCCTTCCAAGGGCTACCAAAAGACCTACTTAAGTAAATCAAGAAGATAACGTCCATGATTGACCTCTTCAAGATTACCTAAATAGTCCTTATGAATACCTGAGGCTTACATCAAGTCAACAACACCAAACATCTTCCCTAACAAGAGTCATACTCAAGACTTCCAAAGATAAGACATAAAGAGATCATCACATATGCCCTATTTACACTTTAGCTAAGGAGTCCTTAAGTTACTTTAGATTAGGTACTTATTCATTTACATACTTTCTAACATAAGTCATTAGCTTATTAGTTCATTTAAAAGACATACATCACATAAAGGACATTCAAGTAATGGTCTTAGACAAGACCTAGGAACTCCATATAACACCACCAAAGTCTATTGTGCAATGTCTACGTACCGTCCCATACCACCACCTAAACCTCTTAAACTTCTCTAATGCTAATAGGTATTCCATATGATGAGAATAGGCATTAACCGACATAGACCATCATAGCAAAGCATGGAATCCGAAGTTCTATTCTACTTCGATGAGGTGTTCTACTTGCCAATGGTAGAACATAAAGATCCCATGAAGGCACATGGTTAAGGAATATGAAGGGCGTGCTTTGTATTCTAGTCTCATACTTAACTAGAACTACTTTACTTTACCACTACTTCACAATACATAACCTTACCACTTGGTTCAAGGTTCCACAAAAATTACCCTTTAATCATCATTCAAGGTCTCACATATATTCATTTATTCAAGACTAAGACCCTTTAGGTTCCTAAGTCAAGACATCACATATTCACATAAGCATCAAGTAAGGGACACAAGTATGCCTAAACAAGACACAACATACTTTCATTTAACACATATAACCTATCTTTCTTCAGACTCTTAGGAATGATCCTTAACCTTATTTAGTAAACCTGCCTATCTTTGTTTAGACTCTTAGGAATGACCCTTAACCTTATTTAGTAAACCTATTCATTACCTTAACATTATAAACTTAACCATTTTAGACTCATATAGCCAAATTAGAAACAACCATGTATCAACTCTAAGACTATACAATTAACACATAGTCAAAGCATAACATGATTAGCTAGATAGTATCAATAGTCTAGCACATACTTTCACATATAGATAGATATGATCACATACCATCAAATCAACTACAAAAATAGCCATATAGGTTCAAGTAGTGCCAAAAAGGCCATGATCATCGATATACTAGAAAGTAACGTCGACAAGGCCACATCAATTCAGATAGCACCGCCACCAAAGGTGGACCAAACCAATCATCATAGAATCGAAATATAAATAACATCAAAATAAAGGAAATGGGGCAGCATACCTCCACTCCATCATCAACATTTCAATTCAAGTCAACTTACTCAATTTGATAAACACAAGACCCTTACCCAAGGCCATGAACACCAATTCAATACACAATTAGATAAATCAATGAAATCTAAACATATATTCAATAATCCAATATCAATTTGATAAAAATTGAACACAATTCTTACATCAATAGAAAGCCCAAAAGAAACTACACATGAATTCATCAACATTAAGTCAATATCAAGTAACCCATAATTTAGTCAAAATCTCAGGTTCATCAATTTCATGGGTTCATAGGTAATTTAGGTTAAAATAATCAATACAACATCAATATAATCCATAATAGACGTTTGAAAACCAGTAACGCAAGAACGCATGGTAGAATAATGAAATTGGACAATTCCTCTTTGAAAACTTTGAAAACATCTTTGAAAGTTGGGCTCATTGATAAAACGAGTTTCAAGGATCAAAATCCATACATCAATGAATCTAATTCTTCACTTTGATGAAGAATCTCCACTCAAAACGTCACACCAAGCTCTTCTTTGATTTTGGACTTCAATGAAGTCTTTGGGATTTTCTAAGGGATTTTGGGGTTTTGATTTAGAAGAATGAAATATTCTAAGTGTTAAACACTTATATAAACATTTAAAATACCCAATATATACTTAATAAACCTCCAATACTCTTATTTGGAAGTGGGATGAATTTACAAATTCACCCCTAGCTTGGCAGTGGACTGCGTGGGAAACATACTTCATAGACGGAGGGACCTACGGACCGTCCCTTGACCAACGGACCGTCCTGCTGGTCCGTGGTCGAAGACTGAGGCTGGTACTTGGTTCCTTCCATCCCCAGTATAAGTCTCAGTCGACGTAACCCAACCAACGGGGCGTCAGTTGACCCACTGGGCGTCGACTGCCTCCGTAGTTTGGGCTGTCTTTGGCAGCCTTGACACGAAGTCCTGGGTCCTTTCTCAAGGACCCTTGGTTGGTCCTTGGGGATGTTTTCCCGGACGTTTACAACTCAAACATTATTTTATATGAGTTTCACACCTCTCACATGAATTTCATCCAAAACGAACACGTAGAACTCGACAAAACATGCTTAGACACACAAGGTCGATTCAAGGCATATCTTTCGAACATCAGGAACGTTCGTGGACGTTTGACCTCCAAACTCCACGAAACTTGACACACTTACAATATATGCTATAATAACTCATTTAAGGACCTTAAAAAATCATGAATCACACATAAACACATAAAACCACATATGAGGCATTTAGGTGACTTAGTCATCGAACGTCTTAGTCATCCCTTGACGTTTGACTTCCAACACACCTAATACTTTAGCTACTGCCTCTATACCATATTATAGACATTTAAAGACCTTAGACCACCATTACCAATATGTTTGTCTCTAGATAACCTAAGTCAATTTTGGGGTCTTACAGTTAAAATGTGAGTTAGTATGATGTTGTCTCTCATGTTGACATGATTTCATGTTAAGATTGCTTGAAAGGTGGATTAATGAATTTTTAGCATGTTTCACTGCTGGGTTTCTTGCATTCACTGTAAAGAGGTTCAAAAATTTGAGAAATTGCATTTTTCATGAACTATGGTTTCCATGTGTTTAGAAATGATGTATATGAGCATGTTTAATTTTGGAGAAGGTAGTTCCTCAATAAATGAAGAATGAGAATGTGTTTTGAAGTGTGGAAATTGCTTTCAAGGAGTTACCTATGTTGCATAAGAAATGCTTGTGAAAGTGTAGTTGGTGAAGTTTCTAAGTTTGGTACATTGACTATAAATGTTTGAACCTTGATTTGGTGTGTTAAGTGCTTCTAATAAGTCCTTAATAGTCTTAAAAGAGTTTAGTTTCATTCTCTTAGCTTTTACATGGATCTCCCAATAGCTACACATCTGCAGGCGCATAGTTAAGGGATAAGGAGATTGCTACTAAGTAAGTCATTCTCTACTAACGAGGAGTACTCATCTCAAGAGGTACATTGAAATACAACATCTCAACTCACGAAGTGTAACCACCCTTCTTCATATCCTATCGTTGCTAAGCATAATTCCCCGCGGATTCTCAACATTTTATAATATAGGTTAAGGATAACTAGTGAACACCACATCTCAACTCACGAAGGGTATTCATCCTCTGACCTATCTTAGAAAGCTTAGGAGGTAGTGAAGTTGCTACTACACACTTCATCTGAACTAATGAAGAGTGTTCACCCCAAAACTGCCCTTTTTACTTAACTTAGATTCATTCATTTATTTCAGTGTGTGTGTGCGCGTGTGAACACACCTTGCATATAAACATCGTTTAACTTACCTTAACTTCTATACATGCTTTACACATTCATTTGTGACATCACATATTTTACATGCTTCACATATATACATTACTTTATTTAGGCATAATCTAAGCAAAACATGCAATTCAAGATTCATAATACACAATACAAGAACCATCTTCATTATCACTTTATTTCACATATTAGGCCTTCAAATCCATACTTACAATACATACTAAGTATAACCAAATTCATCAAGTAAACACCGCCACAAAGAAGGTGGACCATACTACTCAAGAGAAATTCATAAAGAGACTTAACAATATGTAAACCCCCAAAATGAGTTAGGGCTTCTAGAGCCAAACATGTTTGTCTTAATGTTTTAAGGTCTAAGTATGTAATATGAATTATGTTTTTTTATATATATGGAGTAAAGTTTCTAGCATATGATGTGCTATAAAAAGTTTTAAATTTTCCGCTAAATTTACTATGTTAATGCGATGAATGATAACTATGGGCTTGTATAAGACCTCCGAGAGGTCAAGTACGCCATGTTACTTCTAGGGGGTGCTCCTCGGATGTGACAAACATGGTATAAGAGCATGAGGTTTATAAAGTTGTTTTAGGTTCTAAAAGTCTCATATTGCCACGTCTAGTAGAGTCTCGTAGCATTGGTGGTGAGTCATGACACATCAAATGGTACGGGAGCCTATAGGATGATAGAGTTTCCCTTATTCATCATACTCATATCGTGCCATAGAAGTTAACTCTATAAGATCTCTCTCTTATGTTTTCTTGTCCGGTGGTCTTTTTAGATATGATTGCTTGGATGAAATTGTTTTATATGCTTGAGGGAGAAAAGATGAGTTAAATGCTTATCCTTGTTTTATGGTTAAATGAGTATGTGTGAAGGTGAATTGTGGCATGTTTTGATGATGTTATACCAATTATGGGTATATATGAAATTTATGTTAAATAGCATGTTATACTGTCATGTTTTTCCCAGTAATTGCCTAAATGTTGCATTTTTTAAATTTTGAAGCATGTTAACTGTAATGCTAGGCAGCTTACTGTAGGATTTTTGGAAAATCGACTAAATTGTTCCTTGATTAGAATTTGTTGAAATGTGTATAGAATTGATGCATATGAACATGATAATGAATTTAAAAAGGAGATTTGCTAGTTGGAATGACGAATGAGACTCTTAAGGAATGATGAGTTGTAGTTTTATTTCCTAACTTCTTTTTGTGTTGTGAGTCCCTTGATGTTGTGGAATTGATGTTTCCCCTAGAATTGAGGGTAGTATTCTTATCATTGTAGGGTAATAATGTGGGTTTGATTGACCTAGAGGTTACCTTACTTTAATGTTGAAAGAAAAGAAAGAGTCCTTAAGGCTAAGCCTCCTCTATTGTTTTCCCCTAATGTTGCATGACCTTGGTGTCTACTGTATTGTTGAAGGACTTATATGGTTAAATGGTATTACGTAACTTTATAATTGGAGGATAATTTGCCTAAAAATATAAAGTTTAGAATACCTTGATTGACTTACTGTATTTCCTTCTAAAGTTGTAATAACTTTTAAGTGATGAAAAATGAAGGTTGTTAAGTTATGATCCTCTTAAGGTTGGGTTAAGTTGCTCTTAATTAGGTTTACCGTAAGTGGGGGATGGTGATGGAATATTAAGTTTGTAGATATTTTCTACCTTGTACTTCTATTTTTGCTTGAACTAACTAATAAATTTTGAGTAAGCTTGTTCATGAATAGAGTGTTGCATGAAGTATGAATTACATGACCATTATATGTTTGGTACGTATTGATTGACATTACCTTAAGGATATTTTTAAAATTCCAAGATACATGAAAGGGAAATTTGATAAAATCCATGTTTTCTCGTGTGTATTGTGTATCTTAACATGCTAATTGTGCAGTTTAGTCACTTTTAATATGTAAGATTTAGCCTTATAAGTAAAGTTGAGTCTCTTTAAAATGAAATGTGTAGAGTCTCTTGAAAACTATGTGACTTGTGTGGTTTGGAAAGCATGATTGTAGGTTCACTCTTAAAAGATGAAAACATGTGTAGCTAAGTGTTCATGTGTGTACTTATGATTTGTGTTATTTTTCCCAATGATGCTAACGGTAAAGACTAATGTTATGCTAGAAATTGAGATTTTTGTGAAATGGCTTCCTAATTGTTGTGATATATTTGGTGTGACTTACCATTTAGACTTCACTAGGAAGAAAACATGAGCATGCTTTGGTTTAAAACTTGAGAAATTCTCATAACATAGTAAGGATGACCTTTGTGCATTTGTTTGGGTGTGAACTCATGATACATGTAAGTGTGTTGAGGAGAAGGACATTCCTCCATGGACACAATTAGGAATGGTATGGTTGAGTATTACCCTCATAGCACTAGGTCTAACTAATGAAGTTCCTTATTGATTCAATTAACTCAAGTCTATGTGCATGGAAGTATGAGCGCCTACTTGTTTTTGAGTGTGGTTGGAATCTTCCTTAGTATGATTTAAAGAAGATTGCAACATGATCTCTTAATAAATTGAAGTGTAATGACCATGTTATGATTAGGAGAAGGATGTTCCTCCTATGAACATGATAAGATCCTTTATGCTTGATCGATTAAATAATGAGTGGATTGAAGTTTTGCTTACTTGTGTGCATTGAGTGCTAAATGGTGTGAAGTTGTGTTCCTTGTAAATTTGGTGCATTAACTTCTATGTGTTGATGTTATGAATATGATGAATTGTTGTATGATGCATTGAAGTCCTTGTTGTGATTAAAGTGTTCTAAGTGTCATTCGAGGGCGAATCTTCCCATGTGGGGGATATTGTAAGACTCCAAAATGAGTTAGGGTGTCTAGACCCTAACATGTTTGTCTTAATGTTATAAGGTCTAAGTATGTAACATGACTTATTTTTTTTATATATATGGAGTAAAGTTTCTAGCATATGATGTGCTATGAAAAGTTTTAAATTTTTTGCTAAATTTACTATGTCAATGCGATGAATGATAACTATGGGCTTGTATAAGACCTTCGAGAGGTCAAGTACGCCATGTTACTTCTAGGGGGTGCTCCCCGAATGTGACACAATAAGACCAACTTACCATTCTTCCAAAGCCTTCACACCTATTTACAAATTTACTCAACAATTCATCATAAAATAGCCCTTAGGGCACTAGCTAGACAACCGTATCAACCGTAAGAAACCAAAACTCAAAAACTACCAACTCATGCTCATTTGACCCATTCCTTAATCCAAAGTTTGATAAGAAGATTTAACATGTTTTCATTGAAATTTTAGCATTAAAATCAGAAACTAACATTAGAAACATAATTTTTAAATCATTCAAAACGTTTTCATGCAAGACACATATTTAGAGTTGAAGATAGAGGAAACTAGGATTGAAAAACCCTTTTTGAAAATCCATTAGAAGTGACTCCTTGAATGGAAGAGAGTTAATGGTGGATACCATACCTTAATTATAAGAAACCCCAATGATATTGATGTAGAACTCGACCACCAACAGCCCTCCTATCTCCTTCTTGATGTTTAGCTTCTATGGAGTTTGAGAGAGAGTTCTAAGAGTGAGGGTTTTTGTGTTTTAGGAAAATGAGGTCTAAAATTATGTATTAGGGTTTGAAACACTTTAGTACACCTAATAAACCCTAAAAATAACTTCCAATATTCATAAAATACTTGGGGTGAATTTACCAAACACCCCAATTCATTACAGGAAAAACAACTTTTTGGACAACTTTCAATCAACAGATGCAACCAACGGACCGTCTGTCCATCAATGGTATGTTGGTGGGATTTCGTGGGTGGACACTTAGCTTCATTTGGGGACTGGATAGCCCACCTTGCAGTTCCAATGGATGGGTCAAGTCGACGGGCCGTTGGTTGGACCACTGGCCATCGTTTGCCCTTGTTGGTGGACACTGCCAAGGTAGTTTTGGGTCGTTACATTGGGCCCTTCTCTAGGGACCCTTGTGGGTCCTAGGTGGGGTTGTACCGGGACGTTAAGCCTCTAAACATAGTCGTATAGGTATTAGGAACATTCTACAACAATTTCAAATAAAATGAACACGTAAAACTCACTCAAACACATGAGAACACATAAGCACTATCTAAGGCATATCTTCTGAACGTCATGGACGTTCTTGGACGTTTGACCTACAAACTTAACCAAATTTCACACACTGCCTAAGAACATCAAATAAACTCATTTTAACTTAAAATTAACTCAAGAAACTATAGCGAAGCTCTAGTTCACCTTAGTTTGTTTTAGGGTGTTACATACTCACCCACTTGGAATAACATTCGTCCTCGAATGACACTTAAACTTTTAAGACCATCAAGGACTCCATTTGAAACACATAACACATTACAATCATGATCAATACACTCATAATACAATCATCAACTAACAAGAGCACCATTTCACACTTGCAACATAAGCAACTTTTGCATCAACTTCACAATTTCAAAACTCACCCTTATCCTTGTTTTATGGAGGAGCTACCTTATCCAACAATAAACATGCTCATATAAATCACTTTTACACACATTGAAACTTCAATTAAAGACAAAATTCACAAATCTTACAGTGAACATCACTGTATAAGAGTGAAACATGCTAAAATTTCAAAAATTCATTCTTTGAGCAATTCATCAAGAAGGCATGATCATATGAAATATAAAAACATACAAACTCATCTTATAATAGAAAAACGACACTCATAAAGAGTTAAGACTTACCCGGACTATCAACTCCCGGTAATTTATCCTTCCTAGCTACCATCCCATAGGGATGATTCTTCTTTGGAGCATTGAGATCTACACCACCTTGAGGAACTTGATTGACCTCTTTCCCTCTTGCTTTGATGCTAGGGCAGTCCCTCATTTTGTGGCCTTTACTACCACGACTAAAACAACCATTAGTTCCGGAAAGACACTTACCAAATGTTGCTTTCCACAAGAAGCACACCTAATCCTTTCAAAAGTATGGCCACCACCTGGGGAATTTTTGATTGGAACCCTATCCTTGTTTCCCATGGAAGAAACTTGGTGATAGAACCTCTTCTTAGTTTTTTGGTGACTAGAATCATCCAACGTATGACTTTTACCCTCTTGCCTTATCTCCCTAATTTTGGACTCTTCAATTTGTTGTGCATACACCATGAACCTAGAGATATCCATGTCATTAAGAAGCATTGCCGTATGACACTCTTTCTCCACCAAGCTACACACTCCTATCACAAATTTGTTCATCCTAGCCCTACGGTTGGCTACCATGGTTGGGGAATACTTAGAGAGTTGGGTGAATTTGAAAGAGTACTCTTGCACACTCATTCCCCCTTGACAAAGGTTCATGAATTCAACCATCTTCTTCTCCCTCCACTCTAGGGGAAAGAACCTATCTAGGAAAGCTTCTTTGAACTCTTCCCAATCAACTAGACCATCTCCTAAGGGTCTTTCACCCCTCCATTGCTCAAATCACACTTGAGCCACATCCTTGAGTTGGTAAGCGGCTAATTCCGCTTTCTCCCAAGGGGGCACACCCATAGCATCTACCACTTTGAACACCTCATCTATTAAACATTGTAGATCTTCATCCATCTTAGTGACATGAAAAGTAGGAGGGTTTATCCTCATAAAATCCCGAATTCTAGAAGCGAAAGTACTAGCATTAGGTAGAGTTCCAACTTCTTGATTAGCTTGGGCAACAACGTGATTATTGACGACACGAGCTTAAGCCGTCATGAGTTGGGTCAAATTTATTGGGGCAGCCCTCAACTCTGCATTAGTCATATCTCCTTCAACAAAAGGAGCTTGAGTCATAGGAGGCATTTGGGGGCACTTGAGGCTCTTGAGGTTCCAGAGGCAATTGAGGTTCTTGAAGGGGAACCTCATCATTCTCTCCCTCTAGGCCAACAATAGGAACTTGGTCAACACGGGGAGGGATTCTCTCATTATATACACCTCCCTCCTCCCTTCTAGGAGTTTATCTCCTCGTATTCATGTCCTACAAACACAAAGAGAAGAGGTTGAGAAAAGACATCTTATAAAACTCAACTCTAAGACACGACATTAGAATAGAGAAGAAAGTGAAACTTTTATCATTGTATATCCTCTTTGTCAGTGGATGTGTCGCGACTCACACCAATGACCAAGACTCTACTAGCTGTGGCTTGTGAGACTTTTAGACCCTTAACTATTTCCCATAACCTTATGCTCTGATACAAAGTTTATAAGGACCCGAAAATATCTCCTAGAAGTAAGGGAGAACTCATGGGTCGGAACAATTGCGTACTTGACCTTTCGGACGTCTTGTACAAGCCTTAGTTATCATTCATTACATAAGACATAAAAAGTAGTGCGTAATTAATACTTTTCACGAATAAATTAATAAAGAGAACATCTTTCATAAAATCTAAGGATTTTATATCATCTACACAAACCAACTTAAAAACACGATATAAATATCTTAGGGACACGACCCATTACATTAAAAGAAATACATAATAAGCCTTAACATAAAGAAACTAAGAAGATAGGAACTATGCCCTCGAATATATGAGGACATACTTAGCCTTGAGAGAATCTTTCCCAAGCTTTGCCTTCTAGCCTTCAACATTTCTTCCAAAATTTATACTTATTAAGTGTAGAAAAGTATGGGTTAGTACAAAACAATGTACTAAGTATGACATATGCAAAAACATGTAAAAAGGGACATTTTAGTATAAATAGACTTTCATGCCAAATAAGTAAAACATTCATGAATTTAGAATCAAAACAACATAAGAAACATCATTCAACACATAGAGAAGGATTTCTATAATTTTAGCAAAAAGGGGCACTTTTTAGTGAACTACCCAACATTTACAGTGAACTCTTGTGACATTACAGTGAACCAAAAATGACCCCAAACAGTGAACTTCCAAGGTAATTGCCAAGAGGAAGTGAATTCATTTCCATAGGAGTTTCCTTAACCGAGGTTATCCTAAAACTCTCCGAGGTAAGACATGAAGGAGATCCTTAAGACTACCCACCATAGGCTTACTACATTCGGGAGAACAAGTCACCACTCAATAACAAGACATTAGAAGAACACTGAAACAACACACCAAGACTTCCCTTTCGGAATGCCTACTTAGTGCAATGAGTAGATGGCGTCTCATTCCACCACTTACCCTAAGTAGTACACTCTTTTATAAGGCTTGGCACCAAGACTCCCCTTTCCGAAGGTCTACTTAGTGAAATGGATTGATAACGTCTCATACCACCACCTACCCTAAGTAGTACGTTCTTTTAGAAGACTTAGTTCATTCAATTCCTTTAAGACTCACCAAGACTTCCATTTCGGAATGCTACCTAGTGCAACGGATAGATAGTGTCCCATTCCACTACATATCCTAAGTAGCACACTCTTTTAGAAGACTTATCACTTTCATTACTTTTGTGTGGGTTAGCGTAACCGACGTAGACCATGAGAGGTAGACATGGAATCCCGATATTAACTCCTATCGGATGAAGGATCCTCATTTTCCTAGATTAAGGTCATTCTCTTAGCTTTACATGGCTTTCCCAATAGCTAAACCTATACGGGCGCATAGTTAAGGGATAAGGAGATTGATACTAAGTAACTCATTCTCTACTAACGAGGAGTATTCATCTAAAGAGGTACATTGGAATACAACATCTCAACTCACGAAGTGTAACCACTCTCAACTCACAAAGGGTATTTATCCTCCTACCTATCTTAGAAAGCTCTTAAGAGGTACTGAGGTTGCTACTAAACACTTTATCTCAACTCACGAAGAGTGTTCACCCCAAAACTCCTCTTTTTACTTAACTTAGCTTCATTTATTCATTTAAGTGTGTGTGTGCACATGTGAACACACCTTGCATATAAGCATCATTTAATTTACCTTTACTTCTACACATGTTTTAGACCTTCATTCATGACATCACATACTTTACATGCTTCACATATATACATTACTTCATTTAGGCATAATCTATGCAAAACATGCAATTCAAGATTCATAATACACAATACAAGAACCATCTTCATTATCACTTCATTTCACATATTAGGCCTTCAAATCGACACTTACAATACGTACTAAGTATAACCAAATTCATCAAGTAAACACCGCCACAAAGAAGGTGGACCATACCACTCAAGAGAAATTCATAAAGAGAGTTAACAATCATTCCAACTTACCATTCTTCCAAAGCCTTCACACCTATTTACAAATTTACTCAATAATTCATCATAAAATATCCCTTAGGGCAGTAGATAAAAAACCGTATCAACCGTAAGAAACCAAAACTCAAAGACTACCAACTCATGCTCATTTAACTCATTCCTTAAGCCAAAGTTTGATAAAAAGATATAACATGTTTTCATTGAATTTTTAGCATTAAAATCAGGAACTAACATTATAAACATCATTTTTAAATCATTCAAAACGTTTTCCTGCAATACCCATATTTAGAATTGAAGATACAGGAAACTAGGGTTTTCAGAAACTAGGGTTGAAAACCCTTTTTAAAAATCCATTAGAAGTGACTCCTTCAATGGAAGAGAGTTCAAGGATGGATACCATACCTTAAATAGAAGAAACCCCAATGATCTTGATGAAGAAATCGATCACTAACAGCCCTCCTATCTCCTTCTTGACTTCTAGCTTCTA
Source organism: Solanum sitiens (assembly GCA_016801875.1). NCBI lineage: Eukaryota > Viridiplantae > Streptophyta > Magnoliopsida > Solanales > Solanaceae > Solanum > Solanum sitiens. The sequence continues at coordinate 2,133,389 of JABWTJ010000287.1, forward strand.
TGGAGTTTAAGAGAGAGTTCTAAGAGAGATGGGTTTTGGGTTTTAGGTAAATGAGGTCTAAAATTAGTTCTTAGGGTTTGAAACACTTTAGCATTCCTAATAAACCCTAAAAATGACTTCCTAGGTTCTTAAAAGACTTGGGGTGAATTTACCAAACACCCCAAGTCATTACAGGAAAAACAAGTTTTTGGACAGCTTTCAATCAACGAATGAAACCAACGAACGATCTGTCCATCAACGGTCCGTTGGTGGGGTTTTACCGCAACGTTAAGCCTCTAAACATAGTCGTCTAGGTCTTAGTAACATTCTACAACAATTTCAAACAAAACGAACACGTAAAACTCACTCAAACACATGAGAACAAACAAGCACTATCTTAGGCATATCTTCCGAACGTCATGGACGTATTTGGACGTTTGACCTCCAAACGTAACAAAATTTCACACACTTCCTAAGAAAATCAATTTAACTCATTTTAACTTAAAATTAACTCATGAAACTATCATGAAGCACTAGTTCACCTTTATTCGTATTAGGGTGTTACGTTCTCCCCCACTTGGAATGACATTCGTCCTCGTATGACACTAAAACTTTAAGACCATCAAGGACTCCATTAGCAACACATAACACATTAAAATTATTATCAATACACTCATAATCAAAGCACAAACTTAAAAGGAGCACCATTTCACACTTTCACACACATGCAACATAAGCAACTTTTGCATCAACTTCACAATTTCAAAACTCGCCCTTATCCATATTTTATGGAGGAACTACCTTATCCAACATTAAACATACTCATATAAATAACTTTTACACACATTGAAACTTCAATTAAATACAAAATTCAAAAATCTTAGAGTGAACATCACTTTATCATAGTGAAACATACTAAAATTTCAAAATACTTTTTCTTTGAGCAATGCATAAAGAATGGATGATCATATGACATATAAAACCATATAAAGTCATCTTATAAAAGAAAAACGCCAATCATAAAGAGTTAAGACTTACCGGGACTATCAACTCCGGATTAGTTATCCTTCCAAGCTCCCATCCCATAGGGATGATTCTTCTTTGGATCATTGGGATCTAGACCACCTTGAGGAGCTTGATTGACATCTTTCCCTCTTTCTTTGATGCTATGGCAGTCCCTCATCTTGTGGCCTTTACTACCACAACTAAAACAACCATCAGTTCTGGCAAGACACTTACCAAATATTGCTTTCCACAAGAAGCACACCTAGTCCTATCAAAAGTATGGCCACCACCTGGGGAATTTTTGTTTGGACCCCTATCCTTGTTTCCCATGGAAGAATCTTGGTGGTAGAACATCTTCTTAGGTTTTTGGTGACTAGAATCATCCGACCTAGGCCTCTTAGACTCTTGCCTTATCTCCCTAATTTTGGACTCTTCAATTTGTTGTGCATACACCGTGAGCCTAGAGATATCCATGTCATTAAGAAGCATTGCCGTACAACACTCTTTCTCAACCAAACTAGACACTCCCATCACAAATTTGTTCATCCTAGCCCTATGGTTGGATACCATGGTTGGGACATACGTATAGAGTTGGGTGAATTTGAGAGAGTACTCTTGCACACTCATGCCCCCTTGACGAAGGTTCATGAATTCAACGATCTTCTTCTCCCTCCACTCTAGGGGAAAGAACCTATCTAGGAAAGCCGCTTTGAACTCTTGCCAATCAACCGGACCATCTACTAAGGGTCTTTCACCCCTCCATTGCTCAAACTACACTTGTCCCACATCCTTGAGTTGGTAAGCGGCTAACTCCGCTTTCTCCTAGGGATTACACCCATAACATTTACCACTTTGAACACCTCATCTATGAAACCTTGTGGATCTTCATCTAACTTAGTTTCATGAAAAGTAGGAGGGTCCATCCTCATGAAATCCCAATTCTAGAAGTGGGAGTACTAGCATTTGGTTGAGTTTAAACTTCTTGATTATCTTGGGAAACAAAGTGATTATTGACAACATGAGCTTGAGCCGTCATGAGTTCGGTTAAATTCATTAGGGCAGACCTCAACTCCGCTATAGTCATATCTCCTTCATCAAAAGGAGCTTGAGGCATAGGAATCATTTGGGGCACTAGAGGCTCTTGAGGTTCCGGAGGCACTTGAGGTTCTTGAAGGGGAACCTCCTCATTCTCTCCCTCTAGGCCAACAATAGGAACTTGGTCAACAAGGGGAGGTATGCTCTCATTAGCTACGCCTCCCTCCTCCCTTCTAGCGGTTGATATACTCGTATTCGTGTCCTATAAACACAAAAAGAAGACGTTGATAAAAAACATCTTATAGAACTCAACTCTAAGGCATGACATTATAATAGAGAAGAAACTGAATTTTATCATCCTATAGCCTATTGTCCATGGATGTGTCGCGACTCACACCAATGACCAAGACTCTACAAGATGTGGCTTGTGAAACTTTTGGACCCTAAACTATTACCCATAACCTTATGCTCAGATATTAAGTTTATAATGACCCGAAAGTACCCCCTAGAAGTAAGGGAGAACTCACGGGTCGGAACAATTGGGTACTTGACCTTTTGGAGGTCTTGTACAAGCCTTAGCTATCATTCATTACATAACACATGAAAAGTAGTGCGAAATTAAAACTTTTCACGAATAAATTAATAAAGAGAACATCTTTCATAAAAGTGAAGGATTTGATATCGTCTACACAAGCCAACTTAAAGACACGATATAAATATCTTAGGGACATGGCCCTTTACATTAAAAGAAATACATATAAGTCTTAACATAAAGAAACTAAGAAGATAGGAACTATGCCCTTGAATATATGAGGACATACTTAGCCTTGAGAGAATCTTTCCCAAGCTTTGCCTTCTAGCCTTCAACATTTCTTCCAAAATTTATACTTATTAAGTGTAGAAAAGTATGGGTTAGTACAAAACAATGTACTAAGTATGACATATGCAAAAACATGTAAAAAGGGACATTTTAGTATAAATAGACTTTCATGCCAAATAAGTAAAACATTCATGAATTTAGAATCAAAACAACATAAGAAACATCACTCAACACATAGAGAAGGATTTCTATAATTTTAACAAAAAGGGGCACTTTTTAGTGAACTACCCAACATTTACAGTGAACTCTTGTGACATTACAGTGAACCAAAAATGACTCCAAACAGTGAACTTCCAAGGTAATTTCCAAGAGGAAGTGAACTCATTTCCGTAGGAGTTTTCCTAACCGAGGTTATCCTAAGACTCTCCAAGGTAAGACATTAAGCAAACTCCCATACACCTCCTTCAATGAACACCAAGGAGATCATTAAGACTACCCACCATAGGCTTACTCCATTCGGGAGAACAAGTCACCACTCAATAATAAGACATTAGAAGAACACTGAAACAACCACCAAGACTTCCCTTTCGGAATGCCTACTTAGTGCAATGAGTAGATGGCGTCCCATTCAACCATCTACCCTAAGTAGTACACTCTTTTATAAGGCTTGGCACCAAGACTCCCTTTTCGTAAGGTCTTCTTAGTGCAATGGATAGATAGCGTCCCATACCACCATCTACACTAAGTAGTACGTTCTTTTAGAAGACTTAGTTCATTCAATTCATTTAAGACTCACCAAGACTTCCCTTTTGGAATGCCTACCTAGTGCAATGGATAGATAGTGTACAATTCCACTAAATATCCTAAGTAGCACACTCTTTTAGAAGACTTAGCACTTTCATTACTTTTGTGTTGGTTAGCGTAACCGACATAGACCATGAGAGCTAGACATGGAATCCCGATATTAACCCCTATCGGGTGAGGGATCCTCACTTGCCTAGAGTAAGGTCATTTTCTTTGCATTTACATAACTTTCCCAATAGCTAAACCTATGCGGGCGAATAGTTAAGGGATAAGGAGATTGCTACTAAGTAACTCATTCTCTACTAATGAGGAGTACTCATATCAAGAGGTATATTGGAATACAACATCTCAACTCACGAAGTGTAACCACCCCTTCTTCATATCCTCTCGTTGCTAAGCATAATTCCCCATGAATTCTCAAAATTTTATAATATAGGTTAAGGATAACTAGTGAACACCACATCTCAACTCACGAAGGGTATTCATCCTCCGACCTATCTTAGAAAGCTCTTAGAAGGTAGTGAGGTTGCTACTAAACACTTCATCTCAACTCACAAAGAGTTTTCACCCTTAAACTCCCCTTTTTACTTAACTTAGCTTCATTCATTGATTTAAGTGTGTGTGCGCGCCTGTGAACACACATTGCATATAAGCATCATTTAATTCACCTTAACTTGTATACATTCTTTAGGCCTTTATTCATCATATCACACAATTTACATGCTTCATATATATACATTACTTCCTTTAGGCATTATCTAAGCAAAACATGCAATTCAAGCTTCATAATACACAATACAAAAACCATCTTTATTATCACTTCATTTCACATATTAGGCCTTTAAATCCACACTTATAATACACACCTAAGTATAACCAAATTCATCAAGTAAACACCGCCACCAAGAAGTTGCACCATACCACTCAAGAGAAATTCATAAAGAGAGTTAAAAATTAGACCAACTTACCATTCTTCCAAAGACTTCACACCTATTTAAAAATTTACTCAACAATTCATCACAAAATAGCTCTTACAACATTATCTAAACAACCGTTCCAACCGTAAGAAACCAAAACTCAAAGACTAACAACTCATTCTCATTTAACCCATTCCTTAAGCCAAAGTTTGATAAAAAGATTTAACATGTTTTCATTGAAGTTTTAGCATTAAAATTATCAACTAACATTAGAAACATTATTTTTAAATCATTCAAAACGTTTTCATCCAAGACCTATATTTATAGTTGAAGATAGAGGAAACTAGGGTTGAAAATCCTTTTTGAAAATCCATTAGAAGTGACTCCTTGAATGTAAGAGAGTTCAAGGATGGATACCATACCTTAATTAGAATAAACCCCAATGATCTTGATGTATAACTCGACCACCAACAGCCCTCCTAGCTCATTCTTGACTTCTAGCTTCTATGGAGTTTGAGAGAGAGTTCTAAGAGAGAGGGGTTTTGGGTTTTAGGAAAATGAGGTCTAAAATTAGGTCTTAGGGTTTAAAACACTTTATTATACCTAATAAAACCTAAAAATGACTTCCTAGGTTCATAAAAGACTTGGGGTGAATTTACCAAACTCCCCAAGTCATTAAAGGAAAAGCAGTTTTTTGGACATCTTTCAATCAACGGATGCAACCAACGGACCGTCTGTCCATCAACGGTCCGTTGGTGGGGTTTTGTGGGTGGACACTTAGCTTAATTTGGTGCCTGGATATCCCACCTTGCAGGTACAATCGACGGCTAAAGTCGACGGGCCGTTGGTTGGACCACAGGCCGTCATTTTCCCTCGTTGGTGGACACTGCCAACGCAGTTTTGGTTCCTTACCTTTGGCCCTTCTCTAGGGGCCCTTGTGGGTTGTAGGTGGTGTCTTACCCAGATGTTAAACCTCTAAAATATTATTCTAGGTCTTAGGAAAGTCCCACACCAATTTCAAACAAAATGAACACGTAAAACTCACTCAAACACATGAGAACACACAAACACTACTAAGGCATATCTTTCGAACATCATTGACGTTCATGGACGTTTGACCTCCAAACTTAACCAAATTTCACACACTGCCTAAGAACATCAATATAACTCATTTTAATTTAAATTTAACTCAAAAAACTATCACGAAGCTCTAGTTCACCTTAGTTCGTTTTAGGGTGTCACAATCACAATAAGAACAAGAAGTAAAAACCACCACCTTAATGGAACCATAACAGACAAGATCAATTCGATATCAATTCTTTATTAGTAATGGAATTAGGTAAACTTAGAATCTTCCAAAAGCCAAGATCACCATTCCTTAACATCTCCAATAATTAACAATATAATAGCATAGGTTACCATTGAAATCAACAATACAATATAAACTAAACTCAAGTCTATCAGCAGTAGGTCATAACCAATAATCCCACTTCATAAGCAAAATTTAGGGAATTGAGAAGTTCAAGGGTTCATGGATATTTTCATTGGAAAAAATCAATAATATCAATGATTTGAAAATGCTTAATGCAAGAACCCTTGAGTTAGAGTGAAAATTGGACTTTTCCATAAAATTTAAAATCACTTTTAAATTGTCTGTAACGTGATAGTTGACCTTAGATAAAGAAATACAGTACCTTATTCTTCAAGAACTCAACAAAAATTGAGAAGAAACCAGTTCAAAACATTCTTCCTAGTACGATCCTTGACCTTGACCTTCAATGGAGGCTTGAAAGAATTTTTGAAAAGAATTTTTGAGGGTTTTGAAATGTTAGATTTATAATTGACGGTTTGGGGTTTTTGATAGGGTAACTAGTGTCTAATGATTTAAAATCATTATATAATACACCCCCAAAATACCCAAAACAACCCTACATAAGTTAGAACTTTTTAATTAAGTTTCACTTGACTTTAAAATGTCTCAATCAAAACTCGGCAACCGCTGCGCGTTGCGGAGGATCCCTCATTTTTTTTATTTTTTGAAATAATTTTGAGTCAGTGAGCTGCGTGAAAAGTCCGTGTCACAAGGAAAAATTTTGCCTTTCAAGTGCTAGTTGTGCGATGCGCAACTACCTCCAATAAGGGGCTGCCCTGGCAGCTTCTTTGGCCCATGTTCGGGTCCTCCAAAAGGACTCTAAGAGTGGTCCACAGGGAGTCGTATTCAAACGTTATGACCCAAAACATGCTCATCTATGCCCTAGAGTCACCTTCACTGATTTATGACTCTAAAAAACACATAAAAACATGAACAACATAGTAGAACACACCAACACGTACAAGACTAGTTTTCAAACGTCTTGGTCGTCCCTTGACGTTTGACTTCAAAACTCTTTAACACTGACTTCAAAGGCTATTCTTAATTATATTAACAAGTTATTAACCCAAGAAATATATGTGAATCTCTAATTTATCCTAGTTGATTTTGAGGATTGTTACAGTCTCCCCTACTTGAGAACATTCATCCCCGAATGACACTTCGCACTTAAAGGGAAAACAACCAAGCCAAACAGTCCACATTCATGAATACACTATCATAAATCATACACATAATTAGGAGGAACATCGCTCCACATAAAATGCTCAAACAACTTCATGAAATTCAACCAAGTAGAGTTACACCTACCAATTCCTTATACATCATTGTTTACCATTTCTTAGGATGTTGTAGGAACTTCCTTCTCCAAGTTATATCATGCTCATTCAAACATCACTTAGCACATCATGTAATTTCTCATCAAAGCACAATCATGCAACATTTTCATTAAGTCACATTTTAGAGCAATTCTCCCCATAAAGTCTCAACATGCAACTTCTCAAAACACATTAGGCATGCTCAACAAGTCAACTCAATTACTATTAAGCCATGTTCACAATTTCATCCCATCAAGAAAATAGAAAATCTACACTAAACGCACATGAACATGACAGAATACAATGCATGAAAACTCATTTTCTTATTTCACAAGAATTCAACCAAAACATGCATATCATAAGGAGAATATTTGGAAACTCATTTATTTCACAAAAGACTCCAACATGAACCAAGATACCAGGAACTCTTATCTTTCGGCTTGAATAGGCACATAAGGAAAAGATAAGGATATTTCACTCCCAACACCCTTACTACTCACCATACACCCCCACTTGGAGAAACCCATCTAAGGTCAACATGAACATACCATAAGAATCTTAATCAAGAAACTATCAACCTTACCAATACCATTATCACCCAACTCTGTAATACACTAAACCTCTTGAAACAAAAACATCAATTAAGACTATCTCATGAACACCAAAGACTCTCAAGACCTCATCCTCTAGCCACAACATACCCTACGATAAGAAACTCAAACTAGGTTTTTTGAACATCACTTTTTCCCATTCTAAGATCGGAGCCTAACAACATCAAACCTTCTCAATCATCACACCTATACATTTGTAACACCACACTTCATCATCTTTTTCATTGTAACACTCCTAAAGTCCAAGACCTAATCTAGAGTCTCACATGAGTGTCCAAGACATGAAATACTGTTATAAGACCTAAAATAATGTTTATAATCCATTTAGGAAGTTTTAGAGTCAAGAATTCAAGAAACGTCCATGACGTCCGAAGACTAGTGAAAGATGTGCTAGTGTGCCTTAGCCTATTTCATGGAGTTTTAGAAGTCAGAATTTGATGAAATTTTGGGGAAAGGTGTTAAAAATGTATTAGGGTAATATTAGGATCAAAACATTCGAGTATGACTCCCTAAGGACCACCCTAAGGGTCCTTGAGGAGGACCCTTCCATTTTGGCTAAAAAGTTGTCACTAGGCAGTAGCTACCTACGATTGCAGGCAATGAGGCGTAGCTTGAATGACGGGTTGTTGATGCCTCCATCATTAAGGACTTAGCCACTTTTACAAAAGTGGAAAAAAATGGTCTCAGACAAAGACAACGAATGTGGTACGGGGGCAAGGGTAGTCGTCGACTGACCTACAACCCGTAGGTCGGGGTCTCATAGGTCTGACATGCGTTTCACTGTTTTGTTTTAATGAGTTCAATTAATTAATTAATTAGTTAGGGGTTTAATTAGAGGTTAAGGGGTGGTTAATTAATTTAGTTAAGTGACTATATAAACTACCCTAAGCCTAAACCAACTTAACACATTACTTTTCTCAAACCCAAATTACTCTTCATGCTCTCTACTCTCTCTATCTCTCCCAAATAAGAACTACACAGAAGACCAAGGGATAAGGGCTAAAGGGCAGCAAGAATTAAACTTTTATACATCAGTCTTCAAGGAATATCAAGGTATGGTAACCTTTAACCTTTGGGATTTCTTTCCCCAAAGGGTTCTTCAAAAATTGGGTTCAAAAAGATGATTTTCATATGGGTTTCTTTCTATTCCGAAATTGATCTTTCAAATTTTGTTGTTCTTGATTTCTAATGATTATTATGGTTATATTATGATTTATTATTGTTAAATTATGGTATTTCTTGATGTTAAACCTAGTATGTGGAAGAGGTGATGAGTTGACTCCAATTCCCTAATCCTAGATTATGAACTAGAGTAGAATTTATTAGTGTTGATGCAATTGACTTAGTTGTTGTGTTAATTACTTGACACACCCCGAAATTTCCGTGATATATAATAAAGACAAATGTCAAGTTATAATGATTTTATGTCTAAATAAGTGTAAATAACTTGTTTGAGATGTTTCAGAGCAATAGGATTAAAGAAAAGTCTTAACGTCCCGAAACCAGCAAAATTCAACTATATTGACGTCCCTATGTTTGGTTAAGGTTTCGGAGGGTCATATGGAGTCCAAAACTTGTAAAAAGACCTTGGATAGGTATAGTGTAGTATATAGAGTCTAAATGTTCAAAAATGACACCCCAAGGATCAACGGAAGGGTCCTTGGTGAGGACCCAAACATGGGTGGGCAGGCTGCGCGCAGGCAGAATGGGATGCATAGCGTGCGACGCGATCCTGACACGCAGGTCACTGCCTCAAGATTTGAGAGGAAGCCTCGCGACGGGAGGCTGTCTTTGACCTCACTGCCTCAGCTCAAAATTCAAAAATAAATTGGGGAATTAACCCCCCCCCCCCCCCCCCCCCCCCGATATCATAAAAGTCGTATTTTGGGTGTTTTGACTTGCCAAATAAACCCATTTAAGTGAGGAGTGTTTTGGGTAATTTAATGGGTAATTATATAATGTATCATGGTTAGTTTTAGGTACATTCTAACGCAAAAATCAAGTCCACAAGTTGAAATCAAAAATCACTCTCTCTCTCCCAAATTCTCTCTTCCTCCAAAACTCCATTGAAGGCCATTAGAGCTCCAAGAACAAGATCAAGCCTTCAAGTTTTTCAACCCAATTTCATGGATTTATCATATATAAGGTATGGTTTCTTTCACTCTTGGGAATACATTCCCCAATAGTTCCTTCAAAAGTTGATTTCTAAATCCCCCAATACAAGGGTTTTTCTCCTCACAAGGGTCTTATTTCTAAAACAAAATTGTGAGTTAATTGTAATGAATTATGATGAATTATTGTTGTTTAAGTATGAATTAATGGTTAATTGATATATTCCTATGAGTTTTCCCTTGACCCATGTCTTTCCCCTAAATCCCTAATTTCTTGGATTGGTTAAGGTGTATTGTTGAGGGTGATGAACATGTCACTTGTTTACTTTTATTTTAGTTATGTTAATACTTCATGAATTGACCTATTCATATGTTGATTGTAGTTTCTTGGGTATTGAAGTATTAAGTCCCATGAAGGGCAATGAGGTATGATCTTGATTCTCCTTTGATCTCAATTATGCAAGGTGAAATCTACTTATGTGATAATGATGCTATAGCTAATTGTGTTGTTGTGATGTTGGTTACAAGAATCCCTCATACCTAACCCTAGATCTATGAATTCGCTATGAAGTATGTAATTATGTTATGGTATGATCATTATATGATTGAATGTAGTTTCTCATGATTATAATGTTGGGTCTAAAACTGAAAGTATAGTTCTCACTTATGATCACCTATGAGCTATTATGATAAGATGTTTACTTAAAGGTCTAAAAGAGACTAATGTGAACTTGTATGATGATACATGAAGATTACTAAAGGGAATAATTTCTTAGCGCCGAAAGGGAATGTAAATGAGATGGAGGTCTCACGCTAGTAAGTCCAGCCTCCCACATGGGTTTCTTCACGAATAGTAGTGTCGATTCCCAAGATATGTGTTTTCTCATGAGATGAAAACCTTCACGATTAGTAGTCAAGGTTTCTAGAAACAATCTCCTTGACCATTAACTATGTTCCCACATAGGACTCTAGCTTAGTGAATCCACCTAGAATAGCTATGTACGAATGGTTGCACCTTAGGCAAGTGTTAACTCTCTTTTTTCGGTGTGGGGGTAGAACACCAGATTCTATGTAGCTCACATGGTCTCATGTAGGTTATGGTACTTATTTCCCTAAAGTAAAAGTATGAACAAGTTATGTATGTGAACTTCTATTAGGGTTGTCTTAAAGGTTACTACATAGTGTGAGGGAGGGTATGGGACATCTCTTACACATTGCACATATGGGACCCAATAGAATGATGCAAGTAGTGTTCATTTATGACTATGACTATGATTATGATTATGTTTGTGATTATGCTGGTAATCTATGACTAGTGTTGATATATGAAACATGTTATACATGAGATGTTGTAGTATGAAATAGGTTGGTTAATGTGATACTTAGCTTTGAATAGGGTTATGGGGCTTTATTCTTGGCATTGCACAAGTGTTTCTCGAGTTACTTATATGTTGATATGATTATGATGTTCCTTATAGGTGTATATTGAATTGTTGGTCGTTGTGCATAGTTTTGACTAAATTGTGCATTTTCTCATGCATTAACGATTTTATGCATAGGGACCATACTTAGTACATGTGGTTTGTGCTAACCCATATTTCTTCCCTTTTTCCCCAAACATTGTAGGTACGGGCGTTGAAGTATTATTGAGGCTAAAGCAAGAAGGCTTGGACTAGACTCTCCAAGTTTTGGGGGCAGTTTTGGGTTTGCCCTCTAGTTCGAGGATGCTACCAGACACTCTATCATGGATTTGCATTAGGGATTCTCCCGGATTGTTTGACTTTGTTAGATGGTTAATATGAGACAAAGTATTATACTAAATTCCTATGCGTTGTTATGGTCTATTGCGAGAAGCCTATGTTTGCTTCCTATGTAGAAGTCTATGTAAACCTCCTTTCTATATAAGAAAAAGTTTTAATTTTTCCGAGAATTTGACTTATGATTTGCTATGACGAATGCTAAGAGGCTTGTCTTAGTCCTTTTATAGGACGACGGCGCCGTTTATGACTAGGGTGTACTTTGGGTCGTAACAAACTTGGTATCAGAGCATGAGGTTAAATATTCTTAGAATTGATGTCTCATTAAACCACGTCTATGTAGTGTCTTATTCATAATTATGAAATACGCCACACTTATGAATGAGAGACTATGTGATGCTTAGGAACTTTCACTCTTTTGTTATTCCTTATTCGTGCCTAAAAGTCTTAACTCTATCTAGTCCTTTCTTCTAATCCTTTATATGTGCTTATAGGCAACGAATATAATGAAGAACAATGCTCGAAGGCCGGAGAGGAGAATCTCAATGAGGCAGTTCCCCCTGAAGCTCCTCCGAATCCTCAAGTTCCTATTGAAGAAGGGGCTATGTCTAATGTTGAGATAAGGTCGGCCATTCATAGCTTGACTCAAGTTTTGGCTACCCAAGTTGCTTGGGATAAAAGGGTTCAAGTGAACCGCAATGCTAATACCACCGCTTCAAGGATTAGGGACTTCACAAGGATGAATCCCCATACCTTCCATGGTTCTAAAGTGGAGGAGGACCCATAAGGATTCATTTATGAAGTGTTCAAGGTTCTTGATGCTATGGGTGTTTCTTCTCAAGAAAAGTCGGAACTAGCCGTCTACCAACTCAAAGATGTGGCTCAAGTGTGGTATGAGTAATGGAAGGATGAGAGGCCGGTTATAGAAGGTTGGATTGCTTGGGAAGCTTTCAAAATGTCTTTCCTTAATAGGTTCTTTCCCTTGGCGCTAAGGGAGAGGAAAATGCAAGAATTCCTCAACCTTCGTCAAGGGGTATGAGTGTGAGGGAGTATAGCCTCAAGTTTACTCAACTATCAAAGCATGCTCCTACTATAGTTGCGGATTCTAGATCTAAGATGAACAAATTTATCATGGGTATATCTGATCTTGTGGTAAATGAGTGTAGTCGGAAATGTTGATTCTTAGCATGGACATCTCTCGTCTCATGGTTCATGCCAAGCAAATTGAGGAACAAAAGCTTAAGCAAGTTGGTAGAGAGTTGAAGAAGGTGAGAACCGAAGAGGGGAATTCATCTAAGAATAGGTATGAGGTTCAAGACAAACCAAGGTTCAAGAAGAGGTTTTCTAATCAATGATCTTCTAGTGCTCCAAGGTCCAATAAGAGTAAGGTGCCTACTCCCAAGCCCCAAGAGGGAAAAGGTGGTCGTTCTTATGTTGATAGGCCTCTTTGTTCTAAATATGGTAAAAGGCATGGTGGCAAGTGTCTTGTGGGCACGGGTAATTGCTATAATTGTGGCAAGAGTGGTCACATGAACAAAGATTGCCCTATGATGAAGACTCAAGGATTGGAAAATTCTCAAGATGAAGTAAGTGCACCAAACCTGGATGCCCCTAAGAATAATCGCTTCTATGCTCTCCAATCCCGAAGTGATCAAGAGAGCTCACCGGACGTGGTCACCCGTATGTTAAAATTATTTTCCTTTTATATATATGCTTTGTTAGATGCGGGAGCTACATTATCATTTGTGACCCCTCTTAGAGCCATGAAATTTGATATACTACCTGGAATATTAGACGAACCTTTTTCAGTTTCTACCCCGGTGGGTGATTCCGTGGTGGTTAATAGAGTCTAAAAAGGGTGTCCCTCCTTGCCCAGTAGAGTTATGTTAGTTTACTTGATATAACTTGATATGCTAGATTTTGATATTATATTGGGAATGGATTGGTTGCATGCTTGCTATGCCTCTATTGATTGTAGGACAAGGGTGGTCAACTTTCAATTTCCAAATGAACCCATTTTTTAGTAGAAGGGAGGAAACTCAAATACTAGTAGTAAGATAATCTCATGTCTAAAAACTTTCTGATGGCAAAGGGTTGTCTATACCACATAGTGAGAGTTAGGGATATTGAGTCTGAAGTACCTCCCGTAGAGTCGGTACCTATGGTAAGAGAGTTTCCGGAGGTCTTTCCAGACGATCTTCCCTGAATCCCTAACAAGATATTGACTTCGACATAGACTTATTGTCGGATACGCAACCTATTTCAATCCCTCCTTATTGGATGGCCCCGACCGAGTTGAAAGAACTAAAGGCTCAACTCAAAGATTTTCTAGATAAGGGTTTTATTCAACCAAGCATATCTACATGAGGTGCCTCGGTATTGTATGTGAAGAAGAAGGATGGGTCTTTGATAATGTGTATCGATTATTGTCAATTGAACTAATTCCCTATAAAGAATAAGTACCCGCTTCCTAGGATTAATGAACTATTTGATCAACTCCTAGGAGCTAGCTACTTTTCAAAGATTGACTTTAGATTGGGTTATCATCAACTTAGAGTGAGGGAGGTTGACATTCCGAAAATGGCATTCCGAACAAGATATGGTCACTTTGAATTCCTAGTGATGTCATTTGGTGTAACAAATGCCCCAGTGGCATTCATGGACCTTATGAATCGAGTTTTTAGAAGGTATCTTGATTTGTTCGTGATTGTCTTTATTGACGATATTTTGATATATTCATGGAGTGAGGATGATCATATCGACAATTTCAGAATAGTTTTTCAAGTTCTCAAAGATAACCAACTTTTTGCTAAGTTTAGCAAGTGTGAGTTTTGGTTGAGGTCAGTTGCATTTCTTGGACACATTGTCTCTAGTGAAGGGGTAGAGGTTGATCCGAGAAAGACAGAAATGGTCAAAAGTTGGCCTAGAACTTTGAGTCCTACTGACATTCCGAGTTTTCTAGGGTTGACTGGCTACAATTGGAGGTTTGTTGAGGGATTTTCGTGTATCATCTCCATTAACGGCCTTAACCCAAAAGAAGTCCATGTTTGAATCGTCAGAATCTTGTGAGAAGAGCTTCCAATTATTGAAAGATAGACTCACCTCCGCTTCGTTATTGACTTTACCGGAGGGTACCGATGGGTTTGTGGTTTATTGTGATGCCTCCCGAGTGGGTCTAGGATGTGCGCTCATGCAACGTGGCAAAGTTATAGAATACGCCTCTTGACGCCTTAAACCTAATGAAAAGAATTATCCAAAACACGACCTTGAACTTGCGGCTGTGGTGTTTACTTTAAAAATTTGGAGATTCTATCTATATGGGGTGCATGTTGACGTGTTCACGTATCATAAGAGTCTATAATATGTATTCACCCAAAAAGACTTGCATTTACGCCAAAGAAGATGGTTTGAGCTTTTGAATGATTACCTATACCATCCCGGAAAAGCTATTGTGGTGGTGGATGCTTTGTGTCGAGTATCCTTGGGTAGTGTGACGCATGTTGAAGATGATAAGAAAGAGCTAGTAAAAGAGGTTCATAGGTTGGCCCGGTTGGGTGTCCGACTAGAATATTCTCTAAAGGGTGGTGTCATGGTTCGCCATAACTCCGAGTAATCTCTAGTGGTTGGGGTGAAAACCAAGCAGCACCTTGATCCTCTATTGATGGAGTTAAAGGAAACGGTCCTTAGTAAAGCTAATGAGTCCTGACTCTCAAGGGGAAGATGTGGTGCTTAGGAACCAAGGAAGATTATCTGTACCGGATGTAGATGGGTTGAAGGAATTGATCATGGAAGAGGTTCATGTCTCCCGATATGCAATTCACCCGGGTGCAACAAAGATGTAGTGCAACTTACGAGAAACGTATTGGTGGAATGGTGTGAAAAGGGACATAGCGGATTTTGTCTCTAAGTGTACGAATTGCCAACAAGTAAAAGTGGAGCACCAAAGGCCGGGTGGCTTGACTCAAATATAGACATTCCCACATGGAAGTGGGAGGATATTTACATGGATTTCGTAGTTGGGCTGCCGCGTACACGAAGGCAACATAACTCGATATGGGTCATTGTGGATAGTTTGACCAACTCTGCACATTTTCTTCCCGTCAAACTCACATATTCGGTGGAAGATTATTCAAAATTGTACCTCAAAGAAATAGTGAGATTGCATGGAGCCACTATTTCCATCATTTTGGATAGAGGTACTCAATTTACCTCCCATTTTTGGAATGCTTTTCAATGTGGGATTGGTACGAAGGTGGAACTTAGTACCGCTTTTCATCCCAAGACGGATGGCTAAGCGGAATGCACTATTCAAACCCTTGATGATATGTTGAGGGCTTGCGTCATCGACTTCAATGGTAATTGGGATGACCACCTACCTATGATAGAATTCTCCTACAACAATAGCTACCACTATACTATCTCCATGGAACCCTTTGAGGCACTTTATAGGAGGAGGTGTAGATCCCCGGTTGGGTGGTATGAGGTAGGTGAGTTTGCTCTACTTTGTCCCAACTTGGTTTATGAAGCTCTTGAGAAGGTTCAGGTTATAAGAGAGATACTAAAAGCAGCTCAAAGTCAACAAAAATCCTATGCCGATAATAGAAAAAGGGACTTTGAATTCGAAGTAAGAGATTGGGTATATTTGATGATATCACCCATGAAAGGGGTGATGAGGTTTGGTAAGAATAGGAAACTTAGTCCCCATTATGTGGGGCCGTATGAAATTTTGAAGAGGGTTGGGAGTGTCGCCTATGAGTTGAAATTGACAAATGAGTTGGCCATAATTCATCTGGTATTCCATGTATCTATGCTTAAGAAGTGTATAGGCGATCTGGTGTCCATTCTTCCTCTAGAAGGTTTGGGGGTAAAGGAGGACCTATCATATGAGGAGGTCCTGGTTGAGATCTTGGATCACCAAGTTAAGAAATTGAGGAATAGGGAGGTTGCCTCCGTAAAGGTTCTATGGAGGAACCACCTTGTTGAGGGTGCAATATGGGATGCCGAGGTCGACATGAAGACCCGCTATCCTCATCTTTTTCCCCTTACTCCTAGCCAAAATTAAGGTTAGTAATTCCTTATATGACTATTGTGAATAATGTTGAAATTCTCATGTTTTTTCTAAATATGTGCATATAGTAGTACAAAATTCATGCCTAAGTTGATTCTTGTCTTTCCATGAAATAATGTTTAATATGTTGGTTATCGCTTGAGTGTGTTATGTGCCATAAGTGTTCATGGAAGATTATAATGAGCATAATTGATATTGTTTTGATAAGAAATCAACATGTGAACTTTTAATGTTCATATTGAGCTCATATAAAAATCGAGAAGGTAGTACCTCCTTATGTGATATGAAAAGTTGAGCTTTTGTTATGGTATGTGTGGATTAAGTTCCTATTTGTTAATGCTATGTTTGTATGTTGAAAGTATTTGGTATTACCTCTTATGAGCTGTGACTCATTATGATATTTTTGGATGGTTGGCTGCTAGTCTTGAGTCTTTCCTCCTATAGAAAGGTTTAGAGTGTCATTCGTGGACGAATGTTCCTAAGGGGGGGAGTATTGACACACCACGAAATTTCAATGATCTATACTAGAGCCTAAAATGTCAAGTAATAATGATTTTAGGTCTAAATAAGTGTAAATAACTTGTTTGAGAAGTTTCAGAGCAATAGAATTAAAGAAAAGCCTTAAAGTCCGGAAACCATTGAAATTTAACTATGTTGACGTCCCTACGTTTGGTGAAGGTATCGGAGGGTAATATGAAGTCAAAAACTTGTAAAAAGATCTTGGATAGGTAGATTGTAGTATAAAGAGTCTAAACATTTCAAAACGACACCCCAAGTGCCACCGGAAGGGTCCTTGGAGAGGACCCAAACATGGGTGGGCAGGCTGCCTGGCAGTCTGCGTGCGCAGGCAGAATGGATGCATAGCGTGCGACGCGAGCCTGACACGCAGGTCACTGCCTCAAGAACTGAGAGGAAGCCTCGCGACTCAAGGCTGACATGGACCTCACTGCCTCAGATCAAAATTCAAAAATAAATTGGGGAATTAACCCTGCGACGCGCACCTAGTTCCCAGATATCGTAAAAGTCATATTTTGGGTGTTTTGACTTCCCAAATAAAGGCATTTAAGTGAGGGGTATTTTGAGTAACTTAATGGGTGTATATATAATGTATTAGGGTCAGTTTTAGGTCCATTCTAACACAAAAATCAAGGCCCACAAGTTGAAATAAAAAATCACTCTCTGTCCCAAATTCTCTCTTCCTCCAAAACTCCATTGAAGGGCATTAGAGCTCCAGGAAGAAGATCAATCCTTCAAGTTTTTAACACAATTTCGTGGCTTTATCCTCTATAAGGTATGGTTTCTTTCTCTCTTGGGATTCCTTTCCCCAAGAGGTCCTTCAAAGATGATTTCTAAATCCCCCAAAACAAGGGTTTTTCTCCTCACATGGGTCTTCTTTCTAAAACGAAATTGTGAGTTAATTGTGATCAACTATGATGAATTAATGTTGTTTAAGTACGAATTAATGGTTAATTTATGAATTCCTATGAGTTTTTCCTTGACCCATGTCTTTCCCCTAAATCCCTAATTTCTTGGATTGATTAAGGTGAATTGTTGAGGGTGATGAACATGTCACTTGTTTACTTTGATTTTAGTTATGTTAATAAATCATGAATTTTCCTATTTAATATGTTTATTGTGCGTTCTTGGGTGTTGAAGTATGAAGTCCCATGAAGGGCAATGAGGTATGATCTTGATTCTCCTTTGATCTCAATTATGCAAGGTTAAATCTACTTATGTGATAATGATGCTATAGCTAATTGTATTGTTGTGATGTTGGTGACAAGAATCCCTCATCCCTAACCGTAGATCTATTAATTGGATATGAAGTATGTTATTATGTTATGGTACAATCATTATATGATTGAATGTAGTTTCTCATGATTAA
Organism: Solanum sitiens; assembly: GCA_016801875.1. Taxonomy (NCBI): domain Eukaryota; kingdom Viridiplantae; phylum Streptophyta; class Magnoliopsida; order Solanales; family Solanaceae; genus Solanum; species Solanum sitiens. The sequence continues at coordinate 2,152,069 of JABWTJ010000287.1, forward strand.
AATATTTGATCTAAAAGTGAAAGGATAGTTCTCACTTATGATCACCTATGAGCTATTATGATAAGATGTTTACTTAAAGGTCTAAAGAGACTAATGTGAACTTGTATGATGATATATGATGATTTCTAAAGGGAATAATTGCTTACCACCGAAAGGGCATGTAAATGAGATGGAGGCCTCACGTTAGTATGTCCGGCCTCCCACACGGGTTTATTCACGACTAGTAGTGTCGATTCCCAAGATATGTGTTGACTCATGAGATGGAAACCTTCACGATTAGTAGTCAAGGTTTCTAAGAACAATCTCCTTGACCTTTAACTATGTGGCCAAATAGGACTCTAGCTTAGTGTATCCACTTAGAATAGCTATGTACGAATGGTTGCACCTTAGGCAAGTGTTAACCCTCACTTTTCGGTGTGGGGGTAGAACACCGGATTCCATGTAGCTCACATGGTCTCATGTCGGTTATGGTACTTATTTCCCTAAAGTAAAAGTATGAACAAGTTATGTATGTGAACTTCTATTAGGGTTATCTTAAAGGTTACTGCATAGTGTGAGGGAGGGTATGGGACTTCTCTTGCACATTGCATATATGGGACCCAATAGGATGATACTAGTACTGTTCTTTTATGGCTATGACTATGATTATGATTATGTTTGTGATTATGTTGGTAAGCTATGACTAGTGTTGATATATGAAAAATGTTCTATATGAGAATATGTTGTAAGTATGGAATGGGTTGCTTAACGTGATACTTAGCTTTTGATAGGGTTATGGGTCTTTATTCTTGGCATTGCACAAGTGTTTCTTGAGTTACTTATATGTTGATATGATTATGATGTTCCTTATAGGTGTATATTGAATTGTTGGTCATTGTGCATAGTTTTGACTAAATTGTGCTTTTTCTCATATATTAATGATTTTATGCATAGGGACCATACTTTGTACATGTGGTTTGTGCTAACCCATATTTCTTCCATTTTCCCCAAACATTGTAGGTTTGGTCCGTTGAAGTATTATTTAGGCTAAAGAAAGAAGGCTTGGACTAAACACTCCAAGTTTTGGGTAAGCCCTCTAGTTCGAGGATGCTACCAAACACTCTATCTTAGTAGTATTTGTATTGTCTAGTAGACATTCATTTCTTTCCTATTATTGAAGATATTGATGTAAGACCTATGTGGAAATTATGAATTTGTATAAGGGCTTTGCCCGGATTGTTTGACTTCGTTAGATGGTTAATATGAGACAAAGTATTAGACTAAATTCCTATGCATTGTTATGGTCTATTGCGAAAAGCCTATGTATGCTTCCTATGTAGAGGTCTATGTAAACCTTATTGCTATATAAGCAAAAGTTTTAACTTTTTTGCGATTTTGACTTATGATTTTCTATGACGAATGCTATGAGGCTTGTCTTAGTCCTCTTAGAGGACGACGACGCTGGCTATGACTAGGGTATACTTTCGTTCATAACAAACTTAATATCAGAGCATGAGGCTAAATCTTCTTAGAATTGATGTCTCATTAAACCACGTCTATGTAGTGTCTTATTCATAATTTTGAAGCGTGCCACACTTATGAATGAGAGACTATGTGATGCTTAGGAACTTTCACTCTTTTGTTATTCCTTAGTCGTTCCTAAGAGTCTTAACTCTATCTACTCCTTTCTTCTAATCCTTTATATGTGCTTATAGGAAATGAATACAAGGAGGAACAATGCTCGAAGGGCTGGAGAGGAGAATCTGAATGAGGTGGTTCCCCCTCAAGCTCCTCAAAACCCTCAAGTTCCTATTGAAGAAGGGGCTATGTCTAATGTTGACATAAGGTCGTCCATTTATAGCTAGACTAAAGTGTTGGCTACCCAAGTTGCTAGGGGTACAAGGGTGCAAGTGAACCCCAATGCTAATACAACCGCTTCAAGGATTAGGGACTTCACAAGGATGAATACCCCTACCTTCCATGGTTCTAAGGTGTAGGAGGACCCACAAGGGTTCATTGATGAAGTGTTCAAGGTTCTTGATGCTATGGGTGTTTCTTCTCAAGAAAAGGCGGAACTAGCCGCCTACCAACTCAAAGATGTGGCTCAAGTGTGGTATGAGTAATGGAAGGATGAGAGGCCGGTTATAGAAGGTTGGATTGCTTGGGAAGCTTTCAAAATGTCTTTCCTTAATAGGTTCTTTCCCTTGGCACTAAGGGAGAGGAAAATGCAAGAATTCATCAACCTTCGTCAAGGGGTATGAGTGTGAGGGAGTATAGCCTCAAGTTTACTCAACTATCAAAGCATGCTCCTACTATAGTTGCGGATTCTAGAGCTAAGATGAACAAATTTATCATGGGGATATCTGATCTTGTGGTAAATGAGTGTAGTTCGGAAATGTTGATTCTTAGCATGGACATCTCTCGTCTCATGGTTCATGCCGAGCAAATTGAGGAACAAAAGTTTAAGTAATTTGGTAGGGAGTTGAAGAAGGTGAGAACCGTAGAGGTGAATTCTTCTAAGAATAGGTATGAGGTTCAAGACAAACCAAGGTTCAAGAAGAGGTTTTCTAATAAAGGATCTTCTAGTGCTTCAAGGGACAATAAGAGTAAGGTGCCTACTCCCAAGCCCCAAGTGGGAAAAGGTGGTCGTTCTTATGTTGATAGGCCTCTTTGTTCTAAATGTGATAGAAGGCATGATGGAAAGTGTCTGGTGGGCACGGGTAATTGCTATAACTGTGGCAAGAGTGGTCCCATGAAGAAAGATTGCCCTATGATGAAGACTCAAGGAGGGGAAAATTCTCAAGCTCAAGCAAGTGCACCAAACCCGGATGCCCCTAAGAATAATCGCTTCTATGCTCTCCAATCCCGAAGTGATCAAGAGAGCTCACCGGACGTGGTCACCGGTATGTTAAAATTATTTTCCTTTGATGTATATGCTTTGTTGGATACAGGAGATACATTGTCAGTTGTGACCCCTCTTATATCCATGAAATTTGATATACTACCCGACATATTAGACGAACCTTTTTCGGTTTCTACCCCGGGGGTGATTCCGTGGTGGTTAATAGAGTCTATAAAGGGTGTACCATTTCCTTGCCAAATAGAGTTATGTTGGTTTACTTGATAGAACTTGATATGCTAGATTTCGATAATATATTGGGAATTGATTGGTTTCATACTTGGTATGGCTCTATTGATTGTAGGACAAGGGTGGTCAAATTTCAATTGCCAAATGAACCCATTTTTGTGTGGAAGGGAGGAAACTCAAATCCTAGGGGTAAGATAATCTCATGTCTAAAAGTTTCAAATTTATGGCAAAGGGTTGTCTATACCACATAGTGAGAGTTAGGGATATTAAGTCTGAAGTGCCTCCCATAGAGTCGGTACCGTAGTAAGAGAGTTTCCGGAGATCTTTCCCGCTGATCTTCCCTAATACCTGCCGAACGAGAGATTGACTTCGGCATAGACTTATTGCCGGATACACAACCTATTTCAATACCTCCTTATCGGATGGCCCCAACCGAGTTGAAAGAACTAAAGGCTCAACTCAAAGATTTGCTAGATAAGGGTTTTATTAAACCAAGCATATCTCCATGGGGTGCCCCGGTACTATATGTGAAGAAGAAGGATGGGTCTTTAAGAATGTGTATCGATTATCGTCAATTGAACAAAGTCACTATAAAGAATAAGTACCCGCTCCCTAGGATTCATGACCTATTTGATCAACTCCAAGAAGCTAGCTACTTTTCAAAGATTGACTTAAGATTGAGTTATCATCAACTTAGAGTGAGGAAGGTTGACATTCCGAAAATGGCATTCCGAACAAGATATGGTAACTTTGAATTCCTAGTGATGTTATTTGGTCTAACAAATGCCCCGGCGACATTCATGGACCTTATGAATTGAGTTTTTAAAAGGTATCTTGATTTGTTCGTGATTATCTTATTGACGATATTTTGATATATTCAAGGAGTGAGGATGATCATATCGACCATTTGAGAATAGTTTTGCAAGTTCTCAAAGATAACCAACTTTTTGCTAAATTTAGCAAGTGTGAGTTTTGGTTGAGGTCGGTTGCATTTCTTGTACACGTTGTCTCTAGTGAAGGGGTAGAGGTCAATCCGAGAAAGACATAAGTGGTCAAAAGTTGGCCTAGACCTTTGAGTCATACAGATATTTGGAGTTTTATAGGATTGGCCGGCTACTATTGGAGGTTTGTTGAGCGATTTTCATCTATCGCATCTCCATTAACGGCCTTAACCCAAAAGAAGTCCAAGTTCGAATGGTCAGAATCTTGTGAGAAGAGCTTCCAATTATTGAAAGATAGACTCACCTCCGCTCCAGTATTGAATTTACCGGAGGGTACTGATGGGTTTGTGGTTTAATGTGATGCCTCCCCAGTGGGTCTAGGATGTGTGCTCATGGAACGTGGCAAAGTTATAGCATACGCCTCTAGACAACTTAAACCTCATGAGAAGAATTATCCAACACACACCCTTGAACTTGCGGCTGTAGTGTTTGCTTTAAAGATTTTGAGACACTATCTATATGGAGTGCATGTTGACGTGTTTACGGATCATAAGAGTCTAGAATATGTATTCACCCAAAAAGACATGAATTTACGCCAAAGAAGATGGTTAGATCTTTTGAAGGATTATGATATGAGTGTTTATTACCATCTCGGAAAAGCTAATGTTGTGGCGGATGCTTTGAGTCGAGTATCCATGGGTAGTGTGGCGCATGTTGAAGATGATAAGAAAGAGCTAGTAAAAGAGGTTCATAGGTTGGCCCGGTTGGGTGTCCGACTAGAAGATCATCTAAAGGGTGTTGTCATGGTTCACCATAACTCCGAGTCATCTCTAGTGGTTGGGGTGAAATTCAAGCAACACCTTGATCCTCAATTGATGGAGTTAAAGGAAACGTTCCTTAGTAAAGCTAATGAGTCCTTCTCTCAAGGGGAAGTTGGGGTGCTTAGGCACCAAGGAAGATTATGTGAACCGGATGTGGATGCAGGATTGATCATGGAAGAGGCTCATGGCTCCCGATATTTCATTCACCTGGGTGCCACAAGGATGACTTACGAGAAATGTATTGGTGGAATGGTATGAAAAGGGACATAGCGAATTTTGTCGCTAAGTGTCCGAATTGCCAACAAGTAAAAGTGGAGCACCAAAGGTTGGGTTGCTTGAATCAAAATATAGACATTCCCATATGGAAGTGGGAGGACATTAACATGGATTTCGTAGACGGTCTGCCTCGTACCCAAAGGCAACATGACTCGATATGGGTCATTGTGGATAGGTTGACCAAGTCCGCACATTTTTTTCCCGTCAATGTCACATATTCGGCGGAAGATTAGGCCAAATTGTACCTAAAAGAAATAGTGAGATTGCACGGAGTCCGTTTGTCTATCATTTTGGATAGAGCTACTCAATTTACCTCCCATTTTTGGAAAGCTTTTCAAAGTGGGATTAGTGCGAAGGTGAAACTTAGTACCATTTTTACTCCCAAGATGGATGGTAGAGCGGAATGCACTATTCAAACCCTTGAAGATATGTTGAGGGCTTGCGTCATCGAATTCAAAGGAAATTGGGATGACCACCTACCTTTGATAGAATTCTCCTACAACAATAGCTACCACTCTACTATCTCCATGGCACCCTTTGAGTCACTTTATGGGAGGAGGCGTAGATCCCCGGTTCGGTGGTATGAGGTAGGTGAGTTTGCTCTACTTGATCACGACTTGGTTTATGAAGCTCTTGAGAAGGTTCGGGTTATAAGAGAGAGACTAAAAGCGGCTCAAAGTCAACAAAAATCCTATGCCGATAATATAAAAATGGACCTTGAATTTGAAGTAGGAGATCGGGTCTATTTGAAGATATCACCCATGAAAGGGGTGATGAGGTTTGGAAAGAAGGGGAATTAGTCCCCGTTATATGGGGCCGTACAAAATTTTGAAGAGATTTGGGAGTGTTGCCTATGAGTTGAAATTTCGAAATAAGTTGGTCAAGATTCATTCGGTATTCCATGTATCTATGCTTAAGAAGTGTATAGGCGATCGAGTGTCCATTCTTCCTCTAGAAGGTTTGGGGGTAAAGGAGGACCGTTCATATGAGGAGGTCCCGGTTGAGATCTTGGATCGCCAAGTTAATAAATTGAGGAATAAGGAGGTTGCCTCCGTAAAGGTTCTATGGAGGAACCACCTTGTTGAGGGTGCAACATGGGAGGCCGAGGCCGACATGAAGACCCGCTATCCTCATATTTTTCCCCTTACTCCAAGCCAAAATTAAGGTTAGTAATTCCTTGCATGACTATTGTGAATAATGTTGAACTTATCATGTTTTTTCTAAATATGTGCATATAGTTATTCATGCCTATGTTGGTTCTTGTTTTTCCATGAAATATGTTTAATATGTTGGTTTTCACTTGAGTGTGTTGTGTGCTATAAGTGTTCATGGAAGATTATGATGAGCATAATTGATATTGTTTTGATAAGAAATCAACATGTCAACTTTTAATGTTCATATTGACCTCATATTGAAATGGAGAAGGTAGTACCTCCTTATGTGATATGAAAAGTTGAGCTTTTGTTTTGGTATGTGTGGATTAAGTTCCTATTTGTTAATGCTATGTTTATATGTTGAAAGGAGTTGATATTTACTCCTATGAGCTGTGAATAATTATGATATTGTTGGATGGTTGGCTGCTAGTCTTGAGTCTTTCCTCCAATAGAAAGGTTTAGAGTGTCATTCGAGGACGAATGTTCCCAAGGAGGGGGGTATTGACACGCCCCGAAATTTCCATGATCTATACTAGAGCCTAAAATGTCAATAAATAATTATTTTAGGTCTAAATAAGTGTGAATATCTTGTTTGAGAATTTTCAGAGCAATAGGATTAAAGAAAAGCCTTAAAGTCCGGAAAGCAGCAAAATTCAAGTATGTTGACGTCTCTATGTTTGGTGAAGGTTTCGGAGGGTCATATGAAGTCCAACACTTGTAAAATACCTTGGATAGGTAGAGTGTATTATAGAAAGTCTAAACGTTTGAAAACGACACCCCAAGGACCACCGTAAGGGTCCTTGGAGAGGACCCAAACATGGGTGGGCAGGCTGCGCGCAGGCAGAATGGGATGCATAGCGTGCGACGTGAGCCTGACACGTAGGTCAATGCCTCAAGATTTTAGTGTCAGCCTCGCGACTCGAGTCTGACACGAACCTCACTACCTCAGCTCAAAATTCAAAGATAAATTGGGGAATTAACCCCGCGACGCGCACCTAGTTCCCAGATATCGTAAAAGTCGTATTTTGGGTGTTTTGACTTCCCAAATACACCCATTTATGTGAGGGATCTTTTGGGTAATTTAATGGGTGACTATATAATGTATTAGGGTCAGTTTTAGGTCCATTATAACACAAAAATCAAGTCCCACAAGTTGAAATCAAAAATAACTCTCTCTCCCAAATTCTATGTGCCTCCAAAACTCCATTGAAGGCCATTAGAGCTCCAACACCTTCAAGTTTTTCAACCCAATTTCGTGGTTTTCTCCTCTATAAGGTATGGTTTCTTTAACTCTTGGGATTCCTTTCCCCAAGAGGTCCTTCAAAAGATGATTTCTAGATCCCCCAAAACAAAGGTTTTTCTCCTCACATGGGTCTTCTTTCTAAAACTAAATTGTGAGTTAATTGTGATGAATTATGATGAATTAAAGTTTTTTAAGTATGAATAAATTGTTAATTGATGAATTCTTATGAGTTTTCCCTTGACCCATATCTTTACCCTAAATCCCTAATTTCTTGGATTGATTAAGGTGAGTTGTTGAGGGTGATGAACATATCACTTGGTTACTTTGATTGTAGTTATGTTAATACTTCATGAATTGTCCTATTTCATACGTTGATTGTGGTTTCTTGGGTGTTGAATTATGAAGTCCCATGAAGGGCAATGAGGTATGATCTTGATTCTCCTTTGATCTCAATTACGCAAAGTGAAATCTACTTATGTGATAATGATGCTATAGCTAATTGTGTTGTTGTGATGTTGGTGACAAGAATCCCTCATCCCTAACCCTAGATATATGAATTGGCTATGAAGTATGTAATTATGTTATGGTATGATCATTATATAATTGAATGTAGTTTCTCATGATTATAATATTGGGACTAAAAGTGAAAGGATCGTTCTCAATTATGATCACCTATGATCTACTATGATAAGATATTTACTTAAAGGTCTAAAAGAGACTAATGTGAACTTGTATGATGATATATGATTATTACTAAAGGGAATAATTGCTTAGCACCGAAAGGGCATGTAAATGAGATGGAGGTCTCACGTTAGTAAGTCTGGCCTCCCACATGGGTTTCTTCACGACTAGTAGTGTCGATTCCCAAGATATGTGTTGTCTCATGAGATGGAAACCTTCACGATTAGTAGTCAAGGTTTCTAGAAACAATCTCCTTGACCCTTAACTATGTGCCCACATAGGACTCTATCTTAGTGGATACACCTAGAATAGCTATGTACGAATGGTTGCACCTTAGGCAAGTGTTAACCCTCTCTTTTCGGTGGGGGTAGAACACCGGATTCCATGTAGCTCACATGATCTCATGTCGTTTATGGTACTTATTTCCCTAAAGTAAGAGTACGAACAAGTTATGTATGTGAACTTATATTAGGGTTGTCTAAAAGGATAGTACGTAGTGTGAGGGAGGGTATGGGACTTCTATTACACATTGCATATATGGGACCCAATAGGATGATGCTAGTAGTGTTCTTTTATGACTATGACTATGATTATGATTATGTCTGTGATTATGTCGGTAAGATATGACTAGTGTTGATATATGAAAAATGTTCTATATGAGAATATGTTGTAAGTGTGAAATGGGTTGCTTAATGTGATACTTAGATTTTGATAGGGTTATGGGGCTTTATTCTTGGCATTGCACAAGTGTTGCTTGATTTACTTATATGTTGATATGATTATGATGTTCCTTATAGGTGTATATTGAATTGTTGGTCATTGTGCATAGTTTTGACTAAATTGTGCCTTTTCTCATGCATTAACGATTTTATGCATAGGGACCATACTTTGTACATGTTGTTTGTGCTAACCCATATTTCTTCCATTTTTCCCCAAACATTGTATGTTTGGGCCGTTGAAGTATTATTGAGGCTAAAGCAAGAAGTCTTGTACTAGACTCTCCAAGTTTTAGGTATGCCCTCTAGTTCGAGGATGCTACCAAACACTCTATCTTAGTAGTATTTGTTTTGTCTAGTAGACATTAATTTGTCTCCTATTGTTGAGATATTGATGTAAGCCCTACGTGGAAATTATGGATTTGTATAAGGGCTTTGCCCGGATTGTTGGACATCATTAAATGGTTAATATGAGACAAAGTATTAGACTAAATTCATATGCGTTGTTATGGTCTATTGCGAGAAGGCTATTTATGCTTCCTATGTAGAGGTCTATGTAAACCTCCTTGCTATATAAGCAAAAGTTTTATTTTTTCTGTGATTTTGACTTATGATTTGCTATGACGAATGCTAAGAGGCTTGTCTTAGTCCTCGTAGAGGACGACGACACCAGTTATGACTAGGGTGTACTTTGGGTCGTATAATTACTATTGTATGATTTTATTACACCTACTATTGGATAAAATTGGTTGGTTGATGGTAAGACCATGGATGATGAGTTTTGAAGGAGAATTGGTAAGACTTTGTAATCTTAAAAGTTTAATTCAATTGTGATGGCTTGTACTTGATGATGAAGTTCAATTGAAGCATATCTTGTGAATAGATTAAGTAGGTGTTGGTATGATTATGCAATTGAAATGTCTTGATTATGTGGATTGTGAGATTTTAATTAAGATGTAATGATATAAGGTTGGTGATGAATTACCTATGTGCCTTACTATGACAATGATGATGATAATGTGTTAATCTATATATGAGGGTTGTATTCAAAGGATGTTCTCATGCAATTCCTATAGAGCTAAATGACTATGACTATACTAGGAGTTAGCCTTATATGATATAAACTAAGTTATGATTGTTAAAGGAAGACATAAGGACATTTGAAAAGGGACTCTAGCTTAGCACTGAGTTAACTAGTAGTGAGGAGTGTCCCTTCCCAAGTAGGGAAGGTAGGTTCATTATTATAGTCATGAGACAGAGGTTACAATGCCAAGGGAATAAAGAGGGTCTCAAACATGTCTCCTAGTTATTGAACTTTGTTTCCCCCATATGAATACTAGCTAGTGGATCCACCTAGATGCCATGTTCATGTTTTGGTACTACCTTGGCAAGTAGTCCACCTTCATTTGGTGTAGGATTTCATGACACCAGATTCTATATTAGCTCATGTCGATTGAGGAAAGTGTTCTCGAAAGTAAAATGAAGTAATAAATTGAACTCTAACATGGAGGACTTAAGGGGTTTGATTTAGTCTAGGTAGGGGTATGGGACTCTACCTATACATTGCACTAGTTGGCCTTGAGGGAAGTCCTAAGAGGATGTTCTTATGTTCTCATGCTCTTATGAAATGAATGTTATGCTTATGTTGACATTATATGTTAATGACACTATATGATGTTGGTTTTACTTATGAACATGTTGATAGTCTATGTTGCTAAATATGATGATGAATACTCATGATGCTATGTTAGGTACAGATAGACATTATTTATGACCCTTTGGTTGGTTTACTTAGTTTAGTTGGTTATGGGGATTCACTTGGCCATTGCACTAGTAAGTTTGGTAAGGGGTTATACGTAAGGGTTTGGTTTATGTGGTAATGTTATGAACTATTGAACATGCTTTGTTGTTATAACATGATGTGATGTTTCTTTGCTATGGGTTCTAATATGCTATAAGAATGTTGACTTGACTTAACTTGATGATGATAGTTTTGTGTTGAATAATGATATTGTCTCATGGAATATATGATTATTGTCTTATATGTGTTCTTGGTTGTGCATTAGGCTTTTCAAAGTAACTTGGCATGGTTTTGAACAAATGTCCCTTTTAGCATGATTTCTAAGTTATGTGTGCATATGTTTCCATACTTAGTACAAGTGGTGTACTAACCCATCTTCTTTCCCTTTTCACAAACAATGTAGGTTCAGGCCGTTGAAGTATTGAGGCTACTTTGAAGAAGGCTTGGATATCTTTCTCCAAGTGTGGGTATGTCCTCAAGATCCGAGGATAATCCCTTTTTCCTATTCTACCTACGTGACTTGCTATAGTCTAAAGAAATTCGTTTCACTCTTATCGTTCAAGACACTATTGTACGCCCTAAGTAGCCATTATACATTTTTGTAAGGGCTATGCTCGAATTGTTCTATTCCGACTTAGATGGTTTTATATGAGACATTCCTATTAGACTATATGTTGTATATTGCATATGTAGCATAAAGATAGAATCCTATGTAAGCTTCCTATGAGAGGATTCTAAGTAAACTCCCTATATATATATTCTATATGTAAGCGAGAGCTCTATGTAAACCACATAATATAGAAGTATATGAAAAGTTTTAAATTTTCCGCACTTTTTAACCTATGAAATGTAATGACGAGTGCTAAGAGGCTAGTGTTAGTCCTCTCCTAGGATGACAATGCCTATTACCTCTAGGGGATGCTCCCTGGATATGAAAAACATTGTATCAGAGCATGGGGTTGAATATATTTAGGATCGATGTCTCATTAAACAACGTCTATGTAGATTTTTATTCATAATTGTGAAGCGCGCCACACTTACTTTATGTTCTTTCACCTAAACATTTTATTGTGGTTATAGGTGTGACTACTAGAAGGGCAGCCGCAAGAAGGGCCGAAGAAGGGATTGCTAATGTGGGAGATCATGACAACCAAGATCCTCCACAAGACAACCAAGTACCTCCACTTGAAAGTTCCTACGGATGGAGAAATAGGGTCGGATTTTCTCAATTTGGCCCAAGCCATGACCTCTCAATCTAATGTCGTCACTTCTCAGGTTCAAGCTATGATTACCTAAGTGAATCGGGAAGTTGGACCCCGAGTGCCTCAACATGCTAGCACTATGGCTTCTCGTGTGAGAGACTTTACTAGAATGAACCCACCTATATTCTTTGGGTCAAAAGCGGATGAAGACCCTTACACACTTCCTTGATGATGTCTATAAGATCCTATTTTCTATGGGCGTGACTTCAAATGAGAAGGTCAAGTTTGTGGCACATCAACTCAATGATTGTCCCAAACTTGGTACACACAATGGAGGGATAATAGGGTGCTAAGAGGCATTCCGGTGACTTGGGAGATCTTCAAGAAGGCGTTCGTTGATAGGTTATTTCCTAGAGAGTTGATAGAAGCTAAGGTGGAAGAATTAATCAACCTTCGTCAAGGAGGTATGAGTGTACTTGATTACTCCTTCAAGTTTAAAAAGGTATGAGTGTACTTGACTACTCCTTCAAGTTTATTAAATTTTCCAAGTATGCTCCATCCTTGGTGTCTAACCCAAGGGATGAGATGAGTCATTTTCTTATGGGAGTGTCCGATGAATTGGTGAAAAAATGACGTTCAGGTATGCATTATGATAATATGAATATCTCTCGTCTAATGGTTCATGCTCAACAAGTTGAAGCAAGTATACTAAGGAGGAAGAATAGAGAAGACAAGAGGTCAAAGCCTTATGAAGGTGGTCTTCAAAGGGAAGGTTGGAAATCCAAGACAAGCCTAGATTCAAGAAGAGATTCTCCAATCAAGTTCCTTCCAAATTTCCCTAGGCTCGTGATGATAGGGTGTCTAAACCTAAGTCTCAAAAGGGAAGAGGTAGTTCACCAAGCAAGAAGCCAACTCGTTGAAAGTGTGGCAAGAAACATATGTGTGAATGCCTAGTTGGGACGGACAATTCCTTTGGGTGTGGCAAGAGTGTCCACAAGGTTAGAGATTGCCCTAATGTGGAGGGGCAAGACAAGGAGAGTGGGAAAGCTGAAACAAGTGGTTCTAATGTTGATGCTCCAAGAAAGAATCGCTTTTATGCTCTTCGCTCTAGGGGTGAATAAGAGTGTTCTCCCGATGTGGTGAAAGGTATGTTACAAGTCTTCTCTATTGATGTATATGCTTTACTTGATCCGGGTGCTTTATTATCTTTTGTTACTCCTTTGGTAGCTCGAATGTTTGATACCTTGCCGGATATCCTAAATAAACCTTTTATGGCAATTAACCCGGTAGGTGATTCGATGGTTGCAAAGAGAGTATATAGAAATTGTCCTATAATGTTACCTAATAGAGTTACTCATGTTGAATTAGTGGAACTCGATATGGTTGATTTTTATGTCATTTTGGGAATGGATTGGTTGCATGATTCTTTTTCTTCAATGTATTCTTAAGACAAGAATTGTCAAGTTCAATTTTCCTAATGAACCCATTTTAGAGTGGAAAGGGGGTAATTCTATTCCTAGAAGTCGTTTCATTTATTGTCTAAAGGTTTGTAAGATGATCTCTAAAGGGTGCTTATACCATATTGTAAGAGTCAAAGATTAAGACTCAGAAAATCCTCCCATTGGGTTAGTCCCCGTAGTGAGGGAATTTCCGGAGGTCTTTCCTAATGGCCTTCCCCGAATCCCGACCGAATGGGAAATTGATTTTGTTATTGACTTGCTACCGGATACAAACCCCATTTCAATTCCTCCTTATCGAAGGGCTATGGCCGAACTGAAAGAGTTGAAGGCTCAACTCAAAGATTTACTAGGCAAAGGCTTCATTAGACCTAATATTTCCCCATGGGGTGCTCCGGTATTGTTTGTGAAGACAAAAGATGGGTCCCTTAGAATGTGCATTCATTATCGCAAACTCAATAAAGTCACAATGAAGAATAAGTATTATCTCCCTCGGATTGACGACTTGTTTGATCAACTCCAAGGGGCAAACTACATTTTTAAGATTGACTTGAGATCGGGGTATCACCAACTTAGGGTGAGAGGTGAGGATATACCAAAAATGGCAATTCAAACTAGATATGGTCATTATGAGTTTCTAGTAATGTCATTAGGTCTCACTAATGCCCCGACGACTTTTATGGACCTTATGAATAGTGTGTTTCGAAATTACCTAGATTTATTTGTCATTGTCTTCATTGACAACATATTGGTATATTCAAAGAATGAGGGTGAACACATGGACCATTTGAGAGTGGTATTACAAGTGCTTAAGTAACACCAACTACTTGCTAATTATAGCACGTGTGAGTTTTGGTTGAGGTCGGTGGCATTTCTTGGTCATATCATCTCCAGTGAGGGAGTTGAGGTTGATCCAAAGAAAACTGAGGAGGTTAAGAATTTGCCTAGACCATTGACTTCAACCGACATTAGGAGTTTCTTGGGTCTAGCCGGGTACTATAGGAGGTTTGTGGATTGTTTTGCGTCCATTGTGTCACATCCGGGGAGCATCCCCTAGACGTAACCGACGTCGTCGTCCTTGGAGAGGACAAAGACTAGCCTCTTAACTTACGTCATTACATTCATAGGTTAAAAATACGGATAATTTAAAACTTTTAATATCTATAATGAGGTTTACATAGACCTCTCGCATACACATAACATATTCATATCGAGTATACATAGACCCTTTGTATAAGAAGATTACATAGTCTTCTACTTTTATTGCACATATATATATATAAGATACTTAACATAGTCTTAAAATGCATGTCTTATATCATAACCATCTAAACGAGAGTATAACAATTGGGCATAGCTGTAACATTCCGAAAAAAGTTCATGTCTAATAAAGAGCCCAGTAAGTCTGTTAGAATGCGTATTGGGGTACATAGGCATCCCAATGCCCACTATTGAGAAATATTGGGTATATTATAGAATATTGGTTAAGGGGTGTTAGCCAATTTCTATGTATGCACAAGTACTTAAAATAACAATATCCTTCATATATAATCACATTAATTTAATAGGTATCCCCATGCCCAATATTGAGAAATATTGGGCATAGTATAGAAAAATTGACTAAGAGATATTAGCCAATTTTCTATATACGAATATGAAAAATACTTTTTGGGTTACCATACCCAATCCAAGATTCATTGACCAAGAAGTGTACCTGCAATGAAAACCCTAAGCTAAAATAATAGTATTCACATAATATATATGAGGCATCCAAGTGTCAAGCCTAGATACCATAGCACATGACCATTTAAAATGATCATGCAAATTAAGCAGTGGCCAAGGACATAGTGAGGGTCATTGGGACAATAAGTAAATATTCGAAAATAGAACATATGAAAGAAACTCTAGGGACAACATCCTCTAGATATGTCTAAATACTAGGCTAGACTAAAACTGTAGCATCCTCGAAATCAAGAGGACCTACCAAATGGTCTGGAGAACGCTGATGTCCAAACCGCTGCAAAGAGTCTTCAATCTGTCCTCTGACCTGCACCTATAAAAATAGTAAATTGTATAGTGTTAGTACACCACTTGTACTAAGTATAGGTGTATGCACACATACACATAAGGCTATGCATGATCAAGGAAAGCTCTTCCTAAACAACACGCCATTTCTGGAAAGTGACATCACTAGGCTTCCTAATTCGTTAGTTGTAAATTGTGGTATGAATATGATGCATTTTAATGCATTCAAAGCACAAAACTCATTTTCTATATGATTACAAGACATTAGTATCATCAACATAATTTTAGAACAACTCGGGCGAAGATTTGAGATTTTGATTGCCCAAACCCGAGAGCTCTTGCTTTTAAACTTAGTTTATTTTTCAGTCTTTTTCTTCTTGTTGTTATGTAGTTCAATAATTCTTTTGGTCCTATGTTTTAATTACAAGTTCAATGATTCATTGTAGTCCCATACCCACAATGAATCAAGTGAGTAATTCAAGAGATTAAGGAAATGATGTAACTACAATTTTGGGCATGGATATATTTGTAAGTCAATACTTATTGACTATACTCGTTCTTTAGTTGATCGAATAATGTGCATAGTTCTTGGGGCATATCATTAAAACTTATGATCTTTCTTACTTTGGACATTAATTCTTTATAAGACAATCTTTATTGGCTAAATACATTATTTGATCATTTTGGATAAGTAGATTTGAATTCATTACTGGCTATGATCATTTTCATAATGAAAGAAGTCATTATAAGCCAATTTTATTTGGCTTTTATCATATTCATGACATGAAGATTCATTATTAGCTATTCCCTTTACTTATTGTAAACTTCATTGGACATGATTTGACTATTCTTATAGCAAGTCATTCATTACATCAAGTATTCATTAATACTTCATAAGCCAATCTCTATTGTCTATACCACTTAGTCCATCTTTTTCATGTTAGAGAAGTTATGAAGTTTTGAGTTGCTATTATGTTTCTACTCCATTTTATTGGCATCATATAAGAAGTCATTATATGCATTTGGATTTGCCCATTATTTGCTGAAACTTCATTGGTATTGATATTGGCAATTGACATTCTTAAGCTCTTACTTTCATAACTCACTTTGAACATATGTTCCATCATCTTTCTTGCTTTCTTTCTTAGAGACATCTTTAGAAGTAAGATCATACGAGGTAACATGAAATCCAGCGTCTTCCCCACACCAAAAAGAGTTGATTCACCGATTAAAATAAATCGAGATCATGTGAGCTACTCATCAAATCCAGTGTCTGCCCCACACCGAAAAGGGGTGATTCCCGGCCAAGGCGAATCCATCTCAAGTGTTCACTCCAGACCGAAAAGGAGTGGCTCACGGCTTTAGTGAACCAAGAATATATTTTGAGCATTAACCGACATAGATCATGTGAGCTAAACATGAAATCCGGTGACTTCCCCACACTAAAAAGAGGTGGAATCACCGGCCAAAGTGAAACCAAAACATACCTAGCTCTCTTAGGTGGAAACCACAGGCTAGTTCCTATGTTGGCTACACATAGTTCGAAGTCTAGGGACATAAATAGACTACTTATCCACATCGGTGGTAGCCTCGTCTCATGAGACTTACACGTGCAAGAAAATGCTCATAACTAGTCTATCGATGTTTTGCTCACTTTCATTATCTTCTTTATCTTTTAAGTTGACTCAAACATTATGGAATCTTGCTTCTAGATTGAGGTTTACTTACACTATTGATGACTTATCATCCTTTTCTTTACATTGATGAAACGTGAATTGTCCTTACATAACATCCTTTGGTGTTAATGAGACTTGTCTCACACGTTCTAACACCTTCATTCGTGAGTATTTTTAACATAGTAGCTTAGGTGTAAGTGAGGCTTGTCTCACATCTTTTAACACCTCATTCTGGTCACTTTCTTAACTTAAGCATCTTTGGTTATGTTATTACTCATGTTACTTACTTACTTTCGTTTAGTAGCTTCATATCATCGTTTATGGACGATGAGTACTTCATTCAATGAGTTACATATGTTCATAGTTTATTCTTTTAGAGCATGTTGGGAGTTGTCCCAATGAATGGCATGCCCTTGGGTATGGATTCATTGAATTACTTTAGATTTGCTTATTAATTTGGCATTCCAACATTTTAGTCATATAAGATAGTATAGGGTATGTTGGGACTTATCCCTTTGATTGGCGTAGCCTTAGTTATGATTCATTTTGTTATGTTGGTCATGATTGATTTGATATTACATTATATTGGGAACATAAGATTGGTGTAAATTTAGTACTGGCCTAGAAAATTTGGAAATGACTTTATAGCAAATTTATTGGCACAAGCCAAACATTCATTCAAATATAGTTTCATGAGATTTTCATTAGCCAATTTTTCCGTCATTATTTAAAAGCAATAATGTAAGCCAATTCCATTCAACTTTTGGGCAAGACATTGTTAGCTATTTTATTGGCATAAACCAAATATTCATTCAAATATAATTTGATGAAATCATTATTAGCCAATCTTATATCATAGCTTAGGCATAACATTATTAACCATTCTTTCCATCATTCTTTGAAAGAAATATTGTAGCCAATTCGATTAAACAACCAATTTATTGGCCAAATTATTGCCATAGACCAAACATTCACATATGGTGGTCATTTAAACTTCATTTGTTGTAAGTCAATTTTTTTACATTTAATTAACTTATCATTATAATTCAACGAATAGCTTATAACAGTAGATTCAACTTCATAAATAACTCATAACAATGTCATCTTTCCCTCACACGAATCTAAGCATTATGTCATTCCTTAATCCGTGTAACTTATTACTTCATCACTCGAATCCAACCTATGGCCTCATGAATCATTAAAAAATCAAGAACTAACATATAATAATCGGTTAGCACCACATACCAACAACATGTTTGAGATTTACATCTACATACCTATTGTAATCGGAAACAAGGATACTAGGAAAAAAGGACGTTCAACAAGAACATTGGGAAACAACCCTAGTTTTGAGATTTCATAGATTCAAGACGATGGAGAATACTCTTGGAGAAAGAATTCCAGGATACAAACCCATACCTTAAGTAGAACTTAATCTACGAAGACCACCTTGAACGACAACTTGAAGAACCCTTGAAATCGCCTAAGAACGTCTTATGCAACTTTTCCATTTTTGCTTTCTTGTTTACTATTTTGCGTTTTGTGAAACTCTTAGTGATTGAACGTGAGTCTAAGTCTTAGGAACAGATATTGACTCATTCAACGAAGGTTTAATAAGTTAATTTAATAAAATAATGAATTAATTACCAAAACGCCCCTCCTAAGTTGACTAAACATAGGAGAATGTTGACTTGACCACAAATCTGGAAATTGGTGTTGACTACGGTTTCGGTCAACATTTTGACTTTATATTAATTAATTAAATCCTCAATTTAATTAATTTAGGGACTTAGGGTAAGTACTAAAGTACCCCTAAGTCATTGGAACCATAATCAAACCTTTAGGACCATCCTAGGTTAAGTACTAGGATGTTTCCTGAATTATACTAGGTTAGTGCAAGGATTTCATTTTGACTATTTAAACTAATTAATTAAATTGCTAATTCAATTAATTAGGTGACCTAAGGTAATTAATAAAGTACCCTTAAGTCGTTAGGACCATAACCAATTCTTTGGACAATCCTAGGTTAGATACTATGTTTTTTTTTTCTTGTCTTAACCGAAATCTGGAAATTGTTTTGTTATTTCAATTTTGCCCCTTTAAATTATTTAATTAAGTTGCTATATTAATTAATTAAGTAGACTAGGGTAATTACTAAAGTATCCCTAAGTTTTTATGACCATAACAATATTTTGGACTATCCTAGGTTAGGTACTAGGTTGTCTCTTTAACTAGTACTAGGTTAGTGTCAACCCGGTTTAGTCCTAGGTTGTCGGGTCTACTAGTGGGTCCATTTCGGTTAGTATTAGGTTAGTTAGATAGTTAGTACAGTTAGTTAGGACCTAGAGTTGGTTAGGAAGTTAGGCCCTACATGGAGGTACCCATCCGCACATGCTGCCCCTTAACTACCCTAACCGAATTCGGTTAGGGTGGTCCCCTCCTATGGCCGATTCCCACATGCTTTGCCTATGTGCTTGCACAGGGGTTGGTTGTTCTTTCCTAACTAACTATTCTTGATGTCCTATTTGGAATATTTACTTATTGTCCCAAGGACCCTCACTATGTCCTTGGCACTACTTAATTTGCATGATCATTTTAAATGGTCATATGTTATGGTATCTAGGTTTGACACTTGGATGCCTCATATCTATTATGTGAATACTATTATTTTAGCTCAGGGTTTTCATTGCAGGTACACTTCTTGGTCAATGAATCTTGGATTGGGTATGGCAACCCAAAAAGTATTTTTCATATTCGTATATAGAAAATTTTCTAATTGGCTAATATCTCTTAGCCAATTTTTCTATACAATGCCCAATATTTCTCAATATTGGGCATGGGGATACCTATTAAATTAATGTGATTATATATGAAGGATATTGTTATTTTAAGTACTTGTGCATACATAGAAATTGGCTAACACTCCTTAGCCAATATTCTATCAATATTGGGCATTGGGATGCCTATGTACCCCAATACGCATTCTAACGGACTTACTAGGCTCTTCATTAGACATTAGTGGTGAGTGTGGTCGTTCGTATGGAGGGGAGTGCATGGTAGGTTCTAAAAGCCTGCTATGAGTACTGATGAAGAGGAGAAGGCTAAGTTGGCTGCATACTAACTCAAGGATCTGGCTCAGGTATGGATTTGCTTCAAAAAATGCTATGCTACCATAGACTGTCGAAATAGGGTAGTAAGGCTTCAGTTTCCAAATAAGTTGGGTTGAAATGGGAAAGGCGTGGTTCAAATCCAACAGGCCAAATAATTTCCAATCTTAAACCCAATAAGATGTTATCTAAGGGATACTTAAGCCACTTAGTTAGAGTCAATGACTTAGAACAAGAAGTCCCTTCCATAGACTCTATATCCGTAGTAAGTATGAGGTTTGGTAAGAAAGGGAAGTTGAGTCCGAGGTATATAGGTCATTATGAGATCTTACAGCAAGTAGGTAAAATTACCAAACGACTTGACTTCTATTCATCCAGTATTTCACGTTTCGATGCTTGAGAAGTGTCCAGGCGATCCAATGTCCATCCTACCTGTCGAGGGGTTAGGAGTCGATGGGAATCTTTCCTTATGAAGAGGTTCCCGTTGCAATTTTAGATCGTCAATTGAAGCGACTGAAGAACAGGGAGCTTCTCACCGTGAAGGTGTTATGGAGGAACACCCTTGTTAAGGGGGAAAGATGGGAGTCCGAGGCCGATATGAGATCCCGTTACCCTCACTTGTTCAGTTATTGAGGTTAGATATATTGTTCCTAAGTCTTGTTTTGTTTAAGAAACTCTAAGTTTTAGTGCATTAGTTGAATTGGTGTTGAAAGTCCATAATCATACATTTTAATAATTGCACTATAGGAGCTAAAATAAAGTCATGTTTGCATTTCATGTTGTTGTTTTTGTATAGCATAGCCATGATTTTGTGTTGCATGAGTTTTGATGTGCATTAAGTTAAGTGTGATTAAGAAGGAAGTTCCTCAATCTCAAAATATGAAGCTTCAGATAAGCTTGAATGATATGCATCATCCAAATATGTGTGAATCAGATATTCACAAAAGAGAAAAGTTTAGGCATGTTAAAGTAAAATTTAAAAATCACCCTCTTTATTTTAAATGATGTGTAGTGTCATTCGGGGACGAATGTTCCTAAGGGGGGGGGATAATGTAACATTTCGGAAAAATACATGTCTAATGAAGAGCCCAGTAAGTCCGTTAGAATGCGTATTGGGGTACATAGGCATCCCAATGCCCAATATTGAGAAAATTTGGACATAGTATAGAAAAATTGGCTTAGAGATATTAGCCAATTTTCTATATACGAATATGAAAAGTACTTTTGGGGTTGCCATACCCAATCCAAGATTCATTGACCAAGAAGTGTACCTACAATGAAGACCCTAAGCTAATGAAAATGATGACTTCTAAACAAAACATATGAAGTACTAGGCATCCAAGTGTCACGCCTAGCACCATTGCACATGACCATTTAAAATGATCATGTAAATGAAGCAGTGCCCAAGGACATAGTGAGGGTCCTTGGGACAATAAGTAAATATTCCAAATAGTACATCAAGAATAATTAGTTAGGAAAGTACAACCAACCCATGTGCAAGCACATGGGAAAAGCATGTGGGAATCGGCCATAGGAGGGGACCACCCTAACCGAATTTGGTTAGGGTAGTTAAGGGGCAGCATGTGCTAACGGGTCCCTCCATGTGGGGCCTAACTTCCTAACAATATCTAGGTCCCAACTAACTGTCCTAACTATCTAACTTACCTAGGAATAACTGAAATGGACGCACTAGTGCACCCGACAACCTAGGACTAAACCGGGTTAACACTAATCTAGTACTAGTTAAAGAGACAATCTAGTACCTAACCTAGGATGGTCCAAAAGGTTAGTTATGGTCCTAACAACTTAAAGATACTTTAGTAATTCCCCCAGTACCTAATTAATTAATTTAGCAACTTAATTAATTAATTTAAAAGGGCTAAAACCGAAACTACAAAGGAAATTTCTAGATTTCGGTTAAGACAAGAAAGGGACAACCTAGTACCTAACCTAGGATGGTCCAAAGGATTGGTTATGGTCCTAAGGACTTAAGGGTACTTTAGTAATTAACTTAGGTCACCTAATTAATAAAATTAGAAATTTAATTAATTAGTTTAAATGGTCAGAACGAAATCCTTACACTAACCTAGTATAATTCAAGAAACATCCTAGTACTTACCCTAGGATGGTCCTAAAGGTTTGATTATGGTTCCAATGACTTGGGGGTAATTTAGTACTTACCCTAGGTCCCTAATTTAATAAAATTGAGGATTTATTAATTAATATAAAGTCAAAATTTTGATTGAAACCATAGTCAACACCAATTTTCAGATTTTCGGTCAAGTCAACATTCTCCTATGCTTAGTCAACTTAGGAGTGGCATTTTTGTAATTAATTAATTATTTTATTAAATTAACTTATTTAACCTTAGTTGAATGAGTCAATATCAGTTCCTAAGACTTAGACTCGCGTTCAATCACTAAGAGTTTCACAAAACACAAAACAGTAAACAAGAAAGCAAAAACAGAAAATTTGCATAAGACGTTCTTAGGTGATTTCAAGGGTTCTTCAAGTTTTCATTCAAGGTGGTCTTAGTAGATTAAGTTCTACTTAAGGTATGGGTTTCTCTCCTGGAATTCTTTCTCCAAGAGTAATTTCCTTCGAACGAATCCATGAAATCTCAAAAATTAGGGTTGTTTCCCAAAGTTCTCGTCAAACGTCCCTCTCACTAGTCTCTTTGTTACGATTTCAATGTTGAATAGATTAGTCTTGATCATGTTGTTGGTATGTGGTGCTGTCTTATCTTAATGTGTATGGTTTTTTATTAAATAACTATTGAATGGACCTATTAATTGGACTCGTTTGATGCTAAGTGTTATTACGTGAATTAAAAGAATGCTACTCGTTAAGATATGTCCAAAAATGTTATGTATGAAGATGATTACGTTCTGTTGTGCATACCTACTGTTAATTATACTTGTTGAGGATTTTGTGTTCGTTAAATGATCATATTATGCTGGTCAATATGTTTAAAAATGTTATGCCTAAAGTTATATTATAAGGTTGGCTAAAAAGATCTCCATGAAATCATAATTTGAGTGAATGTTTGGCTTATGCCAAAGAAATGGCTAACAATACATTGTCTAAGAATGATGAAGGGAATTGGCTATAATGTCATCTTTAAATAAGTACAAAATTGGCTAACGAATAATATACATATCCAACCAAGCATGAAACAATGTAAAATTGGCTTATTCCAACAAAGATGGTTATGTAATCTATACCCAATTGTTTAGGCCAATACTAATCTTATGTCAATCTTATATAGCCAAAATATTGAAATGATAACTCAAGTACTTCTAAAGTAATTCAATGAATCCATAACCAAGGGCATGCCATCCATTGGGACAACTCCCAACATGCTCCAAAAGAATGAACTATGAACATATGTAACTCATTGAATGAAGTACTCATCGTCCATAAACGATGATATGAAGCTACTAAAAAAAAGTAAGTGAGTAACATGAGTAATAACATAACTAAAGATGTTTAAGTTAAGAAAGTGACCAGAATTAGGTGTTAAAAGAAGTGAGACAAGCCTCACTTACACCTAAGCTACTATGTTAAAAATACTCACGAATGAAGGTGTTAGAACGCGTTAGACCAGTCTCATTAACACCAAAGGATGTTATGTAAGGACAATTCACATTTCATCAATGTAAAGAAAAGGATGACCAGTCATCAATAGAGTAAGTAAACCTCAATCTAAAAGAAAGATTCCATAACGTTTGAGTCAACTCTAAAGATGAAGAAGATAATGAAAGTGAGCATAGTATTGATAGACTAGTTATGAGCATGTGCTTGCATGTGTAAGTATCATGAGACGAGGCTACCACCGAGGTGCATAAGTAGTCTCCTTACGTCCCCAGTCTTCGAACTATGTCTAGCCAACATAGGAATTAGCCTGTGGTTTCAACCTAAGAGAGCTAGGTATGTTTCGGTTTCACTTTGGCCGGTGATTCCACCTCTTTTGGAGTGGGGAAGATATCGTATTTCATATTTAGCTCACATGATCTATATCGGTTAATTCTCAAAACATGTTCTTGGTTCACTATAGTTGTGAGACACTCCTTTTCGGTGTGGAGTGAACACTTGAGAAGGATTCGCCTTAGCCGGGAATCACCCATTTTCGGTGTGGGGCAGACACTAGATTTCATGAGTAGATCATACGATCTAGATTCATTTTAATCGGTGAATCACCTCTTTTTGATGTGGGGAAGACACTAGATTTCATACTAGCTCGCATGATCTTACTTCTAAAGATGTCTCTAAGAAAGCAAGAAAGAAAGATGATGGAACGTATGTTCAAAGTGAGCTATGAAAGTAAGAGTTTAAGAATGTCAATTGCCAATATCAATACCAATGAAGTTTCAGCAAATAATGGGAAAATCCAAATAAGATTGGCATATAATGACTTCTTATATGATGCCGATAAAGGGGAATAGAAACATAACAGCAACTCAAAATTTCATAACTTCCCTAACATGAAAAAGATGAACTAAGTGGCATATCCAATAGACACTGGCTTATGAAGTATTAATGAATACTTGATGTAATGAATGACTTGCTATAAGAGTAGTCAAATCATGTCCAATGAAGTTTACAATAAGTAAAGGGCATAGCTAATAATGAATCTTTATGTCATGAAAATGATCAAAGCCAAATAAAATTGGCTTATAATGACTTCTTTTATTATAAAAAATGATCATAGCCAATAATGAATTGAAATATACTTATCCAAAATGATCAACTAATGTATTTAGCCAATAAAGATTGGCTTATAAATAATTCATACCCAAAGTAAGCAAGATCATAAGTTTTAATGATATGCCCCAAGAACTATGCTCATTATGCAATCAACTAAAGAACCAGTATAGTCAATAAGTATTGACTTACAAATATATCCATGCCCCAAATTGTAGTTAAATCATTTTCTTAATCTCTTGAATTACTTACTTGATTCATTGTAGGTATGGGACTACAATGAATAATTGCACTTGTAAGTAAAACATAGGACCGATGGAATTATTGAACAACACAACAAGAAGAAGAGAAAGACTAAAAAATAAACTAAATTTAAAAGCAAGAGCTCTCGGGTTTGGGCAATCAAAATCTCAAATCTTCGCCCGAGTTGTTCTAAAATTATGTTGATGATACTAATGTCTTGTAATCATATAGAAAATTAGTTGTGTGCTTTGAATGCATTTAAATACATCATATTCATACCACAATTCATATGTAACGAATTAGGAAAGTCTGTTGATGTCACTTACCAGAAATGGCGTGTTGTTTAGGAAGAGCTTTCCTTGATCATGCATAGCCTTATGTGTATGTTTGAATACACCCCTACTTAGTACAAGAGGTGTACTAACCTTATACAATTTACTATTTTTATAGGTGCAACACAGATGACAGATTGAAGACTCTTTGCAGCGGTTTGGACACCAACGTTCTCCAGACCATTTGGTAAAATAATGACTTCTTATATGACGACAATAAATGGGAGTAGAAACATAATAGCAACTCAAAACTTCATAACTTCCCTAACATGAAAAAGATGAACTAAGTGGCATAGCCAATAGAGACTGGCTTATGAAGTATTATTGAATAGTTGATGTAATGAATGACTTGCTATAAGAATAGTCAAATCATGTCCAATGAAGTTTACAGTAAGTAAAAGGGCATAGCTAATAATGAATCTTCATGTCATGAAAATGATAAAAGTCAAATAAAATTGGCTTATAATGACTTCTTTTATTATGAAAATGATCATAGCCAATAATGAATTCAAATATACTTATCCAAAATGATCAACTAATGTATTTAGCCAATATAGATTGGCTTATAAAGAATTCATGCCCAAAGTAAGCAAGATCATAAGTTTTAATGATATGCCCCAAGAACTACGTACATTATGCAATCAACTAAAGAACCAGTATAGTCAATAAGTATTGACTTACAAATATAACCATGCCCCAAATTGTAGTTAAATCATTTCCTTAATCTCTTGAATTACTTATTTGATTCATTGTGGGTATGGGACTACAATGAATAATTTCACTTGTAAGTAAAACATAGGACTGAAGGAGTTATTGAACAACACAACAAGAAGAAGAATAACACTGAAAAATAAACTAAGTTTAAAAGCAAGAGCTCTCGGGTTTGGGCAATCATAATCTCAAATCTTCGCCCGAGTTGTTCTAAAATTATGTTGATGATACTTAGTCTTGTAATCATATAGAAAATTAGTTGTGTGCTTTGAATGCATTAAAATACATCATATTCATACCACAATTCACAACTAACAAATTAGGAAAGTCTGTTGATGTCACTTTTCAGAAATGGCGTGTTGTTTAGGAAGAGCTTTCCTTGATCATGCATAGCCTTATGTGTATGTTTACATACACCCATACTTAGTACAAGAGGTGTACTAACCCTATACAATTTACTATTTTTATAGGTGTTGTACAGATGACAAATTGAAGACTCTTTGCAGCGGTTTGGACATCAACGTTCTCCAGACCATTTGGTAGATAATGACTTCTTATATGATGCCAATAAATGGGAGTAGAAACATAATAGCAACTCAAAACTTCATAACTTCCCTAACATGAAAAAGATGAACTAAGTGGCATAGCCAATAGAGACTGGCTTATGAAGTATTATTGAATACTTGATGTAATGAATTACTTGCTATAAGAATAGTCAAATTTTGGCCAATGAAGTTTACAGTAAGTAAAAGGGCATAGCTAATAATTAATCTTCATGTCATGAAAATTATAAAAGTCAAATAAAATTGGCTTATAATGACCTCTTTTATTATGAAAATGATAATAGCCAATAATGAATTCAAATATACTTATCCAAAATGATCAACTAATGTATTTAGCCAATAAAGATTGGCTTATAAAGAATTCATGCCCAAAGTAAGCAAGATCATAAGTTTTAATGATATGCCACAAGAACTACGCACATTATACAATCAACTAAAGAACGAGTATAGTCAATAAGTATTGACTGACAAATATATCCATGCCCGAAATTGTAGTTAAATCATTTCCTTAATCTCTTGAATTACTTACTTGATTCATTGAGGGTATGGGACTACAATGAATCATTCCACTTGTAAGTAAAACATAGGACCAAAAGAATTATTGAACTACACAACAACAAGAAGAAAAATATTGAAAAATAAAGTAAGTCCCAAAGAAAGAGCTCTCGGGTTGGGCAATAGAAAATTTTCAAATCTTCGCCCGAGTTGTTCTAATATTATGTAGACGATCCTAATGTCTTGTAATCACATGGAAAATGAGTTGTGTGGTTTGAATGTGTTAAAATACATCATATTCATACCACAATTCATAACTAACAATTTAGGAATGTCTAGTGACTACACTTTCCAGGAAGAGCTTTCCTTGATCATGCATAGCCTTATGTGTATGTGTGCATATACCCATACTTAGTACAAGTGTTGTACTAACGCTATACAATTTACTATTTTTATAGGTGCAGGTCAGAGGACAGATTGAAGACTCTTTGCAACTGTTCGGATATCACCGTTCTCCAGACCATTTGGTAGGTCCTCTTGATTTCGAGGATGCTAAAATTTTAGTCTAGCCTTAGTTTTAGACATAGCTAGTGGATGTTGTCCCTAGCGTTCATTTCACACTTTCATTTTGAAGCTTTGTAATAAGGTCGTGTTTGGCAAACTTATTTATGATATATTCATCTTCTGTTATGAATTGATTCTTTATGATAGATGGTTGTTCTTTATGTTGAGCTTAGTATATGATGAAACTATGTAGCTACTATATGAAGTCTTTGTATACTTAATAGATATAAAAAGTTTTAAATTTTCCGCTAAAATTAACCATATGAATGTAATGAATGCAAGAAGAGGCTTGTTTGTGACCTCTGAGATGTCAAGGACGCCGGTTGCAGTTGGTGTTGACTTAGATCCCAACACCAAGCCAATTTCTATTCCCCCGTATAGGATGGCACCAGCTGAACTCAAAGAGTTAAAGTTGCAGTTAAAAGATCTAATTGATAAGGGCTTCATCCAGCCGAGCATTTCCCCATGGGGTGCTCCAGTGGTGTTCGTAAAGAAAAAGGATGGAACCCTTAGAATGTGCATCGATTATCTGCAGCTCAATAAAGTCACTATAAAGAATAAGTACCCTCTTCCCAGAATCGACAATTTATTTGACCGACTCCAAGGTTCAAGTTTCTTTTCCAAGATAGACATTCGGTCAGGCTATTATCAGCTTAGAGTGAGGCGAGAAGACGTCCCTAAGATGGATTTTCGTACCAGATATGGACATTATGAATTTCTTGTCATGTCATTCGGTCTCACTAACGCACCCGCCGCGTTTATGGACCTTATGAATAGAGTCTTCCGTGAGTACCTTGATTCCTTCGTCCTAGTATTTATAGATGACATCCTCAAATACTCTAAGTCTAGAGAAGAGCATGAAGTACACTTAAGAAAGACATTGCAAGTACTCAGAGAACATCAGTTGTATGCAAAGTTCAGTAAATGTGAATTTTTGTTGAGATCAGTGACCTTCCGTGGTCATGTTGTGACCGACCAGGGTGTTGAAATTGATCCAAAAAAGGTTGATGCAGTGAAGAATTGGCCGAGACCCCTCACCCCTACATATATTCGGAGTTTCTTGGGTTTGGCTAATTATTATCACAGGTTTGTGGAACGTTTTTCCACTATTGCTGCTCTATTGACAGCCTTGACGAAAAAGAAAGTAAAGTTTGAGTTGTCTGAAAAATGTGAGAAGAGCTTCCAAGAGCTCAAAGACCGACTCACTTCAGCCCCTGTTCTCACGTTGCCGAGGAGTGGTACAGGATATATGGTGAACTGTGATGCTTCCCTAGTAGGTTTGGGATGTGTTCTTATGCAAGATGCCAAGGTGATTGCATATGCATCAAGACAGTTGAAAATCCACAAGAAGAATTACCCTACTCATGATCTTGAGTTAGCTGCTGTGGTATTTGCGTTGAAACTTTGGAGACATTACTTATACGGTGTACATGTTGATGTATTTACTGACCATAAAAGTCTTCAGTATGTTTTTACAAAGAGAGAATTAAATCTTCATCAGAGAAAATGGCTGGAGTTGCTCAAAGATTATGACATGAGTGTCCACTATCACCCAGGGAAGGCCAATGTAGTGGCCTATGCATTGAGTAGATTGAGAATGGGAAACATGTCTCATGTTGATAATGAGAAAAAGCAACTATTAAAGAGGTACACCAATTGGCCAGATTGGGTGTACGGCTGATAGATACACCAAGTGGGGGTGTTTCGGTTCACTCAAGCTCCGAATCCTTATTTTTTGTAGATGTTAAAGCCAAGCAGCACCTCGACCCAGTACTCATGGAGTTGAATAACTCAGTGTTGAGTAAGCTGAACGAATTATTTTCCCTAGGAGGGGATGGTTTACTCAGGTACCACAACAGATTATGTTTGCCCAATGTTGATAATTTGAGGCCTAATATTATTGAAGAGGCCCATGGCTCCAGGTATTCTATTCATCCAGGTTCTACCAAAATGTATCATGACCTTAAATAGGTCTATTGGTGGGATGTTATGAAGCGTGATATGTCGAAGTTTGTGGAGGAGTGTCCAACTTGCCAACAGGTTAAGGCCGAACACTTTAACCTGGGGGTCTCACCTAGTCGATTGAGATCCCAACTTGGAAGTGGGAGGCTATCAATATGGATTTTGTGGTTGGTCTACCAAAGACTAGGAAACTACATGATTCTATTTGGGTTATCGTTGACAGGATGACCAAGTCTGCTCACTTCATTCCGTTGAAGTCTACTTACAGGGCTGAAGACTATGCCAAGCTGTATATTGATGAGATAGTGAGACGGCATGGGATTCCGCTGTCTATCATTTTGGATAGGGGAGCCCAATTTACTTCTAATTTTTGTATATCTTTCCAAAAGATCTTGGGTACCCAGGTGAAGCTCGGTACTGCTTTTCATCCCCAGACGGATGGACAAGCAGAGCGTACTATTCAGACCGTTGAAGACATGTTGAGAGCATGTGTTAAGAACTATATGGCAGGAGATGTAGGTCTCCAGTTGGGTGGTTTGAAGTAGGAGAGTCTTCCATCCTTGGCCCTGAGATCATATAAGAGGCTGTGGAGAAGGTGAGAATTATCAGGGATAGATTGGCTACTGCGTACAGTCGTCAAAAATCCTATGCAGATAAGAGAAAAAGAGCTCTTGCATTTGAGGTGGGTGACCAAGTCTACCTGAAGATATCACCCATGAAAAGGGTGATGAGGTTTGGTAAGAAAGGGAATTTGAGTCCGAGGTATATAGGTCCTTATGAGATCTTACAAAGAGTAGGAAATGTTGCCTACGAACTGAAATTGGTAAACGACTTGGCTTCTATTCATCCAGTGTTCCACGTTTCAGTGCTTAAGAAGTGTCTGGGCGATCCAGCATCCATCCTGATTGTTGAGGTGTTAGGAGTTGATGAGAACCTTTCTTATGAAGAGTTTCCAGTTGATTTTAGATCGCCAAGTGAAGCGTCTAAGGAACAAGGAGGTTGCCACCGTTAAAGTATTATGGAGGAACCAACTTGTTGAGGGAGCAACATGGGAGGCCGAGGACGATATGAGATCCTGTTACCCTCACTTGTTCAGTTCTTGAGGTTAGATATACTCTTCCTAAGTCTGCTTTTGTTTAAAGAAACTCATCGTTTTAGTGCATTAGTCGATTTTGGTGTTGTAAGACCATAGTCGTGCATTTTATACTTTCATTAAATGAGTTAAAGTAAGTTCATGCGTGCATTATGTTGTTGTTTTTGTATAGCATAGATGTAATTTTATGTGTTGCATGAGTTGTGATGTGCATTAAGTTAAGTGTGATAGAGAAAGAAGTTCCTCGATCTCAAATATGAAGCTTCAGATAAGCTTGAGTAAGAATGTATCATCCAGAATATGTGCGAATCAGATGTTCACAAACGATAACGTGTTAAGTATGTTTAAGTATTTTCGAACTTCCCTCTTGTTTAAAATGATGTGTAAGTGTCATTCGGGGACGAATGTCCATAAGGGGGGGATAATGTAACATTCCGGAAAATTTTATGTCTAGTGAAGAGCGAGTAGGTTTTTAAGAATGCCTATTAGGGGTACATAGGATATTGGGCATAGTATAGAAAAATTAGCTAAGAGATATTAGCCAATTTTCTATATACGAACATGTAAAATATATGTTGGAGTGTCATACCCCAATCCAAGATTGATGTTCAATAAATGTACCTTCAATGAATACCCTAAGCTAATAAAAATGTCGTCTCAACAAAATATATGAAATACTAGGCATCCAAGTGTCAAGCCTAGCACCATTTCCACATGACCATTTAAAATGATCATGTAGATTAAGCAGTGCCCAAGGACATAGTGTGGATCCTTCGGACAATAAGTAAACATTCCAACTAAACCATCAAGAATAGTTAGTTAGAAAAGTACAACTAAAACATGTGCAAGCACATGTGCAAGACATGTGAAAATCGGCCAATGGAGGGGACCACCCTAACCGAATTCGGTTAGGGTAGTTAAGGGGCAGCATGTGCGGACGGGTCCATCCAAGTGGGGCCTAACTTCCTAACCAACTCTAGACTCTAACTAACTTCCCTAACTAGCTAATTAACCTAGGACAAACCGAAATGGACCAATTAGTGCACCTGACAACCTAAGACTTAACTGGGTGACACTAACCTAGTAACTAGTTAAAGAGACAACCTAAGACCTAACCTAGGATGGTCCAAAATGGTTAGTTATGGTCCCAAAGACTTAGGGGTACTTTTGTAATTACCCTTGGTCACTTAATTAATTAAATTGGCAATTTAATTAATTAATTTAAATGGTCAAACACGAAATCCTTACACTAACGTAGTAACTAGTTCAAGAAACATCCTAGTACCTAACCTAGGATGGTTCAAAGGGTTGATTGTGATCCTAACGACTTGGGGGTACTTTAGTAATTACCCTAGGTAACCTAATTAATTAAATTATCAGTTTAATTAATTAAATTAAATGGTCAAACCGAAATCCTTACACTAACCTAGTATAACTCAAGAAACATCCTAGTACTCAACCTAGGATGGTCCAAAAGGGTTAGTTATGGTTCCAATGACTTAGGGGTACTTTAGTAAATACCCTAGGTCCCTTAGTTAATTAAATTAGACATTTAATTAATTAATTTGAAAGGTAAAAACGAAATTCTTAGGAAAAAATTCAAATTTGACTAAGTGTTGTGTTTTTCTAGTCCTAGTCAATCTAGGGGGGGCTTTTTAGTAATTAATTAATTAATTTCTTTAATTAACTTATTAAGACTTAGTTGAATGAGTCAAGATCATTTCCTAAACCTAAAACTCACGATCAAACACTCAGAGAACACAACGCTAAAACGAAATAAAGAAAGAGGCAGAAAGTTCATAGACGTTCTAGACGATTTCAAGGTTTCTCCAAGTTTTCGTTCAAGGTTTTCTTCGTAGATTAAGTTCTACTTAAGGTATGGGTTTTCTATCCTGGAATTCTTTATCCAAGAGTACTTTTCTTCGAACGAATTCATGAGATCTCGAAAACTAGGGTTGTTCCCAAAGTTCTAGTCAAACGTCCCTCTCCCTAGTCTCCTTGTTACGATTTCAATATTGAATAGATTAGTCTTGATCATATTGTTAGTTTGTGGTGCTGGCTGATCTTAATGTGTAGGGTTCTTGAATTATGAATGTAGAATGAACCTATGAAATTTTAATCATATGAAGTTAAATGTTTACTACGTGAATTAAGGATCGATAATATGCTAGTTATGTCCGAAAATGTTTAAGTGTTGATGTGCTCGTCCGAATGATTACTTGCTGTTAATCTGACATTAAGAAGATGTTATATTCATCAAATGCTAATATGATTATGCCCAAGATGTTTAAAATATTATGCCTGAAAGTTATGTTATAAGGTTGGCTAAAAAGATCCCATGAAATCAAAATTTGAGTTAATGCCTGCCTTATTGCAAATAAATTGCCAACAGTACATTGTCTCAAAAGGATACAGGCTATAATATTATGTTAAATAATTAAAATATTGGCTAATGGTTCATACATATCAAATTAAATATGAACAAATGTAAAATTAGCATATGCCAACCAAGATGGTTATGTAATCCTTTCCAAAATTATTTAGACCAATACTAATCATATGCCAATCTTGTGTAGCCAAAACAATGAAATGACAACTCAAGCTCTTCTAAAATAATTCCATGAATCCATACCCAAGGACATGTCATTCATTGGGACAACTCCCAACATGCTCTAAAAGAATGAACTATGAACATATGTAACTCATTCAATGAAGTGCTCATCATCCATAAACGATGATATGAAGCTACTAAATGAAAGTAAGCAAGTAATGTGAGTAATAACATACCTAAAGATGTTTAAGTCAATAAAGTGACCAGAATGATGTATTAAAAGAAGTGAGACAAGCCTCACTTACACCTAAGCTACTATGTTAAAAATACTCACGAATGAAGGTGTTAGAACGTGTGAGACCAGTCTCATTAACACCAAAGGATGATGTGTAAGGACAATTCACATTTCATCAATGTAAAGAAAGGATGACAAGTCATTAATAGAGTAAGTAAACCTCAATCTAGAAGCAAGGTTCCATACTGTTTGAGTGAACTCTAAAAGATAAAGAAGATAATGAAAGTGAGCAAAGCACCGATAGACTAGTTATGAGCATGTGCTTGCACGTATAAGTCTTATGAGACGAGGCTACCACCGAGGTGGATAAGTAGTCTCCGTACGTCCCTAGTCTTCAAACTATGTTTAGCCAACATAGGAACTAGCATGTGGTTTCCATCTAAGAGAGCTAGGTATGTTTCGATTTCACTTTGGCCGGTGATTCCACCTCTTTTCGGTGTGGGGAAAACACCGAATTTCATGTTTCGCTCACATGATCTATGTCGGTTAATGCTCACAACATGTTCTTGGTTCACTATAGCCGTGAGTCACTCTATTTCGATGTGGAGTGAACACTTGAGATGGATTCGCCTTAGCCGGGAATCACCCCTTTTTGGTATGGGGCAGACACTAGATTTCATGAGTAGCTCACATGTTCTAGATTCATTTTAATCGGTGAATCACCTCTTTTTGGTGTGGGGAAAACATTGTTTTTCATGTTAGCTCGCATGATCTTACTTCTAAAGATGTCTCTAAGAAAGGAAGGAAGAAAGATGATGGAACGTATGTTCAAAGTGAGCTATGAAAGTATGAGCTTAAGAATGTCAATTGCAAATATCAATACCAATGAAGTTTCAGCAAATAATGGGCAAAGCCAAATAATAGTGGATTATAATGACTTCTTATATGATGTCAGTAAAGGGTAATAGAAACATAATAGCAAATCAAAGCTTCATAACTTCCCTAACATGAAAATGATGAAATATGTGGCTTAGCCAATA
Source organism: Solanum sitiens (assembly GCA_016801875.1). Taxonomy (NCBI): domain Eukaryota; kingdom Viridiplantae; phylum Streptophyta; class Magnoliopsida; order Solanales; family Solanaceae; genus Solanum; species Solanum sitiens. The sequence continues at coordinate 2,186,729 of JABWTJ010000287.1, forward strand.
GAGACTGGCTTATGAAGTGTTAATGAATGTATAATGTAATGAATGACTCATTGTAAGGATAGTGAAATCATTCCTTTGTCCTTGGGTTACTTAATTGATTCATTGTGGGTATGGGACTACAATGAGTCATTGCACTTGTAAGTAAAACATAGGACCAAAGGAATTATTGAACTACTCAATAAGAAGAAGAAAAATACTGAAAAATAAACGAAGTTTAAAAGCAAGAGCTCTCGGGTTTGGGCAATCAAAATCTCAAATCTTTGCCCGAGTTGTTCTAAAATTTTGTTGATGATACAAATATCTTGTGATCATATAGAAAATTAGTTGTGTGATTTGAATGCCTTAAAATACATTATATTCATACCACAATTCACAAATAACGAATTAGGAAAGTCTAGTGATGTCACTTTCCAGAAATGTCATGTTATTTAGGAAGAGCCTTCCTTGATCATGCATAGCTTTATGTGTATGTGTGCATACACCCATACTTAGTAAAAGTGCTGTACTAACCCCTACTATTTACTATTTTTAGGTGCAGGTCTGAGATCAGATTGAAGACTCATTGCAGCGGTTTGGACTCAGCGATTCTCCAGACCATTTTGTAGGTCCTCATGATTTCGAGGATGCTACAATTTTAGTCTAGCCTTAACTTTAGACAAAGCTAGTGGATGTTGTCCCTAGCGTTTCTTTTGTACTTTCATTTCGAAGATTTGTAATAAGGTCGTGTTTGGAAAACTTATTTATGATATATTCATCTTCTGTTTTGAATTGATTATTTATGATAGATGGTTTTTCTTTATGTTGAGCTTAGTATATGATGTACGTATGTATTTACTATATGAAGTCTAACACCTTCATTCGTGAGTATTTTTAACATAGTAGCTTAGGTGAAAGTGAGGCTTGTCTCACTTCCATTAATACCTCATTCTGGTCACTTTCTTAACTTAGACCTCTTTAGTTATGTTATTTCTCACGTTACTTACCTACTTTCATTTACTAGCTTCATATCATCGTTTGTGGACGATGAGGACTTCATTCAATGAGTTACATATGTTCATAGTTCATTCTTTTAGAGCATGTTGGGAGTTGTCTCAATGAATGGCACGCCTTTGGATATGGATTCATTGAATTACTTTAGAAGTACTGGAGATGTCATTTCATTATTTTTGCTACATATTATTGGCATATTATTTAGTATTGGTTAAAAAACTTTGGGAAGGATTACATAACAATCTTTGTTGGCATATGCCAATTTTACATTTTTTCATGTTCAATTTGATATGTATGAACCATTAGCCAATCTTTAAATTATTTAACATAATATTATAGCCATTTGCATGCATCCCTTTTAGACAATGTACTGCTAGCCATTTTATTGGCATAAGGTAGGCAATTGATTCAAGTATAGTTTCATGGAGATCTTTTAAGCCAACCTTAGATTATAACTTTAGCATATCATTATTAGCCATTTTGGACACCCTCAATGAACACTTTACATGCTGTACAAAACATTTCAACAGAAACCACACATAGGACCGTAACACATCATTACTTAACGTTTTCGGACATAAAGTAACATCATATCGTTCTTTAATTAACACTTTAATAAATATCATATATTCATATAGTCACGTTAATAGTAACTATGCAATAAGACGTCACACATCACATTTAACGTTTATCAAACACGATTTAGCCTAACATCATTCTTTAATTCACGAAATCAACACTTAACATCATATGATTACAGTTTCATAGGTTTATTCGACATTCATAATTCAAGAACCCTATTAACATCATATGATTACAGTTTCATAGGTTTATTCGACATTCATAATTCAATAACCCTACACATTGAGATCAGCCAACACCACATACCAACAACATTATCAAGACTAATCTATTCAGTATTGAAATCGTAACAAGGATACTAGGGAAAGGGAAGTTCGACGAGAACTTTGGGAAACAACCCTAGTTTTTGAGATCTCATGAATTCGTTCGAAGGAAAGTACTCTTAGAGAAAGAATTACAGGAGAGAAACCATACCTTAAGTAGAACTTAATCTACGAAGACCACCTTGAACGAAAACTTGAAGAACCTTTGAAATCGCCTAAGAACGTCTTATGCAACTTTTCCATTTTTGCTTTCTTGTTTACTGTTTTGCGTTTTGTTAAACTCTTAGTGATTGAACGTGAGTCTAAGTCTTAGGAAATGATATTGACTCATTCAAATAAGGTTTAATAAGTTAATTTAATAAACTAATTAATTAATTATCAAAACGCCCCTCCTAAGTTGACTAAACATAGGAGAATGTTGACTTAACCGAAAATCAGGAATTTGGGGTTGACTATGATTTCGTTCAACATTTTGACTTTATATTAATTATTTAAATCCTTAATTTAATTAATTTAGTGACCTAGGGTAAGTATTAAAGTACCCCTAAGTCATTGGAACCATAATCAACCCTTTAGGACCATCCTAGGTTAACTACTAGGATGTTTCTTGAATTATACTAGGTTAGTGTAAGGATTTCGTTTTGACCATTTAAATTAATTAATTAAAAAGATAATTTAATTAATTAGGTGACCTAAGGTAATTACGAAAGTACCCTTAAGTCGTTAGGACCTTAACTAACCCTTTGGACCATCCTAGGTTAGGTACTAGGTTGTCCCTTTCTTGTGTTAACCGAAATCTGGAAATTGTTTTCTGATTTCGGTTTTGTCCATTTAAATTAATTAATTAAGTTGCTAAATTAATTAATTAATTATTATAGTTTAATTACTAAAGTATCCCTCAGTTGTTAGGAACATAACCAACCTTTTGGACCATCCTAGGTTAGGTACTAGGTTGTCTCTTTAACTAGTACTAGGTTAGTGTCACAACCCGGATTGTGATATCCGAATCGCAACCGGCGTCGTTGACCTCTCAGAGGTCGCAGACAAGCCTCTTCTTGTATTCATCACATTCATACTGTTAATTTTAGCGGAAAATTTAAAACTTTTTTTTTTATATTGAAGTATACATAGACTTCATTTAAACGCGTATATATAAGGAAGTTCATTTCTCATACATCAACCATGTAGTTATAGAAACATACAACTTGAAAGCAATAGAATCTCATGTCATAAGTAATACTTGCCAAAACGGCACTATTACAAGCGTCTGAATAAAATAGAAAAGAAACACAAGTGGAACATACTCCACTAGTTTAAACCTACTACTAAGAAAAAATGTAAAGGAAGGCATCCTCGAATGCATGAGGACCTACCAAGTCCGGATGAAATCTCTGAGTCCGAACAGCTGCAATGATACCTTCAACGTCTACCTGAGCCTGCACCTAAAATAGTAATATTGTATGGAATTAGTAGAAACTTTTACTAAGTATGGGTATATGCAGCAACATATAACGGTAACGCATGAACAAGAATGGCTCTTCCTAATCAACATGCTTTCTTAGGAGGTCTAGTTTATAGACTTGCCTAATTCGTAATAGGAAGGTCATACCATGAATATGTCACACATCATACACACATAGGTTCACATAACATATATTTCATGTTTCATATATTATACATTTCATATCTACGAGACCTTGGAATCATGGATGTAGCATTAAGACATCTCAAGTGAGGGCCCAAAATATGGGACCTCAACCCGAGGGCCTCCTTTAGCAAACACAGAGTCTGCTTCATTCGTTCATTCGTACTTCACATTAATCATTTAATTCATTCATAGGCTGATGTAAACACCAGCTATACCTAGGATGAAGTTTAAGATTCTCATCGGGATCATGAAGTGCAATGACCAAGAATGACCTAACGTCATTACGTGAGTTCGGTTTCACCTCCTGATTGTCTTGCACAAACACCTTCGATATCGTTCATTTCATTATATTTCATACTTTGAGGAACTTCAACCTTAACCGACATAGATCATGTGAGCATCATGAAATCCCGTGTTTCCCCCACACCGAATAGAGGTGGAGTCACTAGCCAAAGTGAAACCAAAATATGCTAGAATTATGGGTTTGAACCAAGCTAGTTCTCTATGGTGGCAACATAGTTCAAATACTAGGAGATTTAGAGAGACCCATACCCACCTTGGTGGACAGTCTCATCTCATGAGAATTACGTGAACCTCCGCCCTTCCCGAAAGAAGTCATCACCACTCATAACTAGCCTATCGGTGCTCAGTTTAAAGTTCCTATTTACATTCAACTCATACATCATCGAAGTTTGCTTCTAGCATGAGGTAGTCATAGCTCATTAGATGATTTATCATCTCTTCTTTACGTATTAATTGTGAATTGTCCTTATACTTACATATAGAATGTGATTGAGACTTGTCTCTTAATATTCAACACTCTCTTAGGTGAATACTTTTGGTGACCTTTACTTAGGCTTGGTTGAGACTTGTCTCACCATTCATCTTAGAATCTTATCATGTTGTTGCCATTGTCATTAACATCATAGTTTAACATAATTACTCACCTCATTACGTGAATGTTCATTTCTTCATCTTGCCGTTAACTTACATCATATACCATGCACATGGCCTTTAGTGTACTTTACACTCATGGTAGTACCCCTTTCGGGTTACTCATATTTGTCTAAGTGTTTCATGATCATCTAAGTGCATATTGTGTAAGACTTATGCATCTTGCACATTCGGCCAAGGGACCCGAGTTCGATCCCTAGTGGATGCGGTTTATTTTATTATATGTAAGACTTATGTGCCTCACAATTTCGGTCAAGGGGATCCGTTGTTCGAATCCCTTGGGCAGCATATAATTTTTGATTATATGTGAGACTTATGTATCTCACACATTTGGCCTTGAGGTCGGGTTTGATTCCCCTCTGTCACACTATTTTTTTCTTTTAATTCAAGGTCTCTTCTCTTAGTGTTAGGACCTTGAGGTCTCGGGTTCCACCCTCAATGGCAGCATCTCTTTTTCTTCATTGTTTTTTACAAGTGGTTAGCCGAGACTTAGTCAATTAGTATAGGCCTTTAGTTCTCTTTCTTGAATTTAGCCTAGGCGTTTAGCTTAGAGTTTTACATGAAATTTTAACCAATACTTTGATCTAAAATAATGTCCATCTACCCATAACACCTCTTAAGCTCTAAGGCATCATATTTACCCCAATTTCTTATTCACACTACACTCACATATTCGTATGTATTACCCTTTGTTATGCAATGATTTCCTAGTTTCTATAGTGATGCATTCGGGTTCATTAGGACCTTAGATTAGTATTTAGTCCTTGTGGAATTAACATAAATGTTTCTTTGTGTAAATGAGACCATGGCCGACAGTCTTAGACTCCAAAGAATCGGCATATTAACATTTCGTTAAAGGACCATACTTTTATTTTCTTGTTATTGAACATCACGATTTCTTCTTGCATGTTAAACACAAAACATTACGTAACACATAATTCACAATTTCTTCATGTAAACTGTAACCACATAATAACGAAAAACAGCATACTTGTGCACATGTAAAATTCAACATTCGGACGTACATAACAAAATCATAAATAGTCCGAGGACACACATTGAACACCATCACAATCAGTCCAAAATTCATCTACCAGAAATCATACCAACGCATAAATCAATCGTTCATAGGATCTAATGACAGGGGCATGCAATGGGGACAACCTTAGTTTTTAGATTGGATTTGAACTGAGCCTTAGGGGACTCTTGGTAACGGGACCAAGAGAGAATAAAACCCATACCTTTTTCAACTTTGACAACCAGTCACGAACCCACACACAAACCTCTCTTCCGAGCCTTGATTTTTGTTCACAAGTGAAGTTCTTTACGTGATTTCTTAAAAACACTTAGGCGTACAATTTTTCTTTTTGTTTTTGATTTATGAAGCCGAGAACTCTTTAGAACAGTAGGCTTATATTGTTTTATGTTATTGAATTGTAAAGTAAAGATGAAAAATGTTTGTGGATATATATAATGAATTAAGAGTGCACATTGAGTACACTCCTAGTGGGAGTCGTGCGCCTCTTTCCTTTCGGCGTTTGTTGTTGACTTATTCAACATAATTTAAATGATAAAATCATATTATAATCTACATATTAATTTACTATAATGCCCCTCCTAATTTTTGTCTAATTTAAAAATCATCTAAATCGTCCCTTTAGTCCCTCCAACTCGGCTCGAACCCGAGTGTGGAGATCCGGTCAAACTCGGGTTTGACCACCGAGCATTGACCCATTTTGACTAATTAAAAACCTTATTTAATTAATTAAATATCAACCTAGGGTAATAACTATACTACCCCTAGCCCCAAAATTACCTTTTTACCCCTAGAACCCTTAAAACCTAGCACTAACCCTCTAAGTCCGGTTAAGACTCACCCAGGTGAATCCTAGTGTTCGGGGACCTAACATGAATGGAACCAACCCTGCCTAGCTCAACCAACTCACCAAGTTGGTTGGCTTGGCTGGTGCATAGGTCCAGGGGTCCGGTTCCACGCGCATCAAGCCGTGTGAACCCGGTCTAACCTATGTATTCTAGATACGTTTAGGTCTTACTTAGCATAGTCATTTTTGGATTGTTACGTTATCTCCCTCCCCTTAGGAACATTCATCCCCAAATGACACTACACATCATTTAAACAAAGAGGGTGATTTTCAAAAGCTACTTCATCATACTTAAACGTTTCTCTTTTGTGAACATTTGATTCATACTTATTTGGATGATGCATACCATTTAAGCTTACTTAAAGCTTCATATTTGAGATTGAGGAATTTCCTTCTCAATCACACTTAACCTAATGCACATCACAAATCATGCAACACAGAAAACATGTCTATGCTACACAAAAACAGCAACATAAATTGCAAATGTAACATTGTTTTAACTCATATAATGCTATTATAAAATATACGATTAGTTACCAATCACACCAATTTGACTACAGCACTTAGAACTTAGAGTTTCTTAAACATAAATCACACTTTAGGAAGAGAATATCTAACCTTAGGAACTGAACAAATGAGGATAGCGGGATCTCATATCAGCCTCGGCCTCCCACGTTGCTTCCTCAACAAGGTGGTTCCGTCATAGGACTTTCACGGTGGCAACCTCCTTATTCCTCAGTCGTTTCACTTGATGATCTAAAATTTTAATTGGAACCTCTTCATAAGAATGGTTCTCATCAACTCCTAACCCCTCAACAGGAAGGATGGATGCTGGATAGCCTAGACACTTCTTGAGCATTGAAACGTGAAACACTGGATGAACAGAAGCCAAATCTTGTTGTAACTTCAATTCGTAGGCAACATTTCCTACTCGGTGCAAGACCTCATAAGGAGCTATATACCTCGGACTCAACTTACCTTTCTTGCCAAACCTCATCACCCCTTTCATAGGTGATATCTTCAAGTAGACTTGATCACCTACCTCAAATTCTAGAGCTCCCTTTCTGTTGTCTGCATAGGATTTCTAACGACTATAAGCAGTAGCCAATCTATCTCTGATTATTCTCACCTTTTCCATAGACTCATGTACGATCTTACGGCCAAGAATGGCAGATTCTCCTACCTCAAACCAGACAACAGGAGACCTACATCTTCAGCCATATAGTGCTTCAAAAGGTGCCATCCCAATACTGGAATGGTAGCTATTATTGTAAGAGAAATCTATCAGCGGCAAGTGATTATCCTAACTCCCCTTGAAATCAATAACACATGCTCTCAACATGTCTTCAAGGATCTAGATTGTACGCTCTGCTTGTCCATCCGTATGCAGATGAAAAGCAGTACTAATCTTCACCTGCATACCCAAGCCCTTTTGGAAAAATCTCTAAAAATGAGAAGTAAATTGGGCTCCCTTATCCGAGATGATAGACAGAGGGATCCCATGCCATCTCACTATATCATCAATATAAAGCTTGGCATAATCTTCAGCCTTGTAAATAGACTTCACAGGTATGAAGTGAGCGGACTTGGTCATTCTGTCAACAATAACCCAAATGGAATCATGTAGTTTCCTAGTCTTTGGCAGACCAACCAGAAAATCCATATTGATAGCCTCCCACTTCCATGTTGGAATCTCAATCGTCTGAGTGAGACCCCAGGCTTAAGGTCTTCTGCCTTAACATGTTGGCGATTCGGACACTCCTCCACAAATTTAGAGATATCTCTCTTCATGCCTTCCAACCAATAGACCTCTTTAAGGTCATGGTACATCTTAGTGGCACCTGGATGAATGGAATACCTGGAACCATGAGCTTCTGCCAAAATATTATACCTCAAATTATCAACATTGGGCACACATAACCTGTTTTGGTACCTGAGTACACCATCCCCTCCTAGGGAAAATGATTCATTCAACTTACTCAATACTGAGTCTTTCAACTTCATGAGTACTGGGTCGAGATGCTGAATAGCTTTAACATCTACAACAAATGAGGATTCGAAAGTTGAGTGAACCGAAACACCCCAACTTGGTGCATCTGCCAGCCGTACACCCAATCTAGCCAATTGGTGTACCTCTTTAACCATCTCCTTCTTCTCATCATCAATATGAGACACGCTGCCCATAGTCAATCGACTCAACGCATCAGCCACCACATTGGCCTTACACAGGTGTTAATAAACACTCATATCATAATCTGTAGCAGTTCGAGCCATCTCCTCTGACGAAGGTTCAACTCCCTCTATGTAAAAACATACTGAAGACTTTTATGGTCAGTATATACATCAACATGTACACCATATAAATAATGTCTCCAAAGTTTCAATGCAAACACCACAACAGCTAACTCAAGATCATGAGTAGGATAGTTCTTCTCGTGGATTTTCAACTATCTCGATGCATATGCAATCACCTTGCCATCCTGCATAAGAACACATCCCAAACCTACCCGAGAAGCATCACAGTACACCATATATCCTGCACCACTCCTCGGCAACGTGAGAACTGGGGATGAAGTGAGTCGGTCTTTGAGCTCAGCTAGTGCCATCCTATACGGGGGAATAGAAATTGGCTTGGTGTTGGGATCTAAATAAACACCAAAGTCAATCTCACATTCAGGACGGATTCCTGGTAAATCCTTCGAAAAGACATCTCGGAACTGATTCACTATTGACACATAGTCTATGGAAGGAACTTCTTGATCGAAGTCATTGACTCTAACTAATTGGTACAAATACCCCTTACCTATTATCTTAGTGGCCTTCAAGTGTGAAACAATTTGGCCAACTGGACTTGAACCATGCCCTTCCCATTCCAGCTCTAACTCATTTGGAAATTGAAACCTCACTACCCTGTTTCGACAATCTATTGTGGCATAATACTTATGGAGCCAATCCAAACCCAAGATTATATCAAAATCGAGCATGGCTAATTCCACAAGATCAGCGTGAGTGACTGTATCAAGGATGTGAATTGGGCAATTTTTATACACTTTTTCTACTCTAATGACGTCTCCTATGGGAATACTTACTAGAATCGGCTCATGCAAGATTTCATGAAACACATCAAACCTACTAGCTATCAAAGGAGTAACAAATGATAGAGTGGATCCTGGATCTAACAATGCATACACTGGGAAAGTAAAGACATGAAACGTACCCGTGACTACATCAGTTGACTTCCTTGCTCTTCTCTACCTTTCAGCGCATAAAATCAGTTCCTCTTAGGAGGTTCGGCTGCAGCATTTGTATTCGGTCGAGGCTGAGCATATGACTTGGCCTTATCCACCGTTTGAGGACAATCTCGGACCATGTGTCCAGTCTTGCCACACCCGAAGCAGGATTTAGTACGTAGTAACATTCACCCCCATGAGGACGTCCACATTTACCACAAAGCTTGCTTTTTCGCTGGACATTCAGATCATTGCCCTTTCTGGTCCAGACTCGTTCACTTTGGCATTCAAATTCCCTGAGAAGTAGAATTACCTGAATGTATCTTGAACTTAGGCCTGTTCTGGACTCCAAATGAGCCCGTACCCGAGCTAGAACCAGTATGATCCGCACTCTTAGTCTTCTTGCTTTCATGAACTCTTCTCTTACGGCGGCTCTCCTCCACTTGCTGAGCATGTACCATTAACCTGCCCAGATCCATGCTATCATGCCACATGGCTGCCCGACAATCTTCCACTAGATCCTCCGACACGCCAGTCACAAACCTGCTCATTTCATCCCTACTATTTGCCACCAAAGAAGAAGCATACTTTGAGAGTTTAACGAATTTCAAGGAATACTCCTTGACTGACATACCTCTCTGTCTCAGGTTGATGAACTCTTCAACCTTGGCTTCTCGTTGCTCTCTGGGGAAGAATCTCTCCAGAAAGGCAGTCTTGAGAACATCCCAAGTGATGGGAACATCTCCACGTGCTTGGCTATCAGCCCATATCCGGTACCAAATCTGTGCCACATCCTTGAGTTGATATGCAGTCAACTCAGTCTTTGCCTCCTCATCTTCTCCCATGGCACAAAGGATCTTGTGGACCTCATCCACGAACTCTTGGGGATCCTCATTGGTCTTGGATCCGTAGTAAATTGGGGGGTTCATTCTGGTGAAGTCCCTCAGCCTGCTAGCCATAGTGCTAGCATGAGGGTTCTCTCTGGGAGCACCCTCCCTCGCGGATTGAGCCGTGATGGCTTGAGCCTGAGTAGTGATGGTCTGTGCCATCTGCAGCAAAGCATTCCTCACTTCACCATCTGTCAACCCATCTGGATTGACAGGCACTTGATCAGCAGCAATTGGGGCTTAAGGTGGAACTTGATTTCCTCCAGCAGCTGCCTCACCTACCCTCCTACCTGCATTTATCCTCAAATTCATTATCTACACGTAGATACAAGAAGAGAGTTAGATTCTTAATGACACAATTATGTCACAATTTCCACATAGCACGATAAAGAGTAGAAGAAGGGAAAATTTCCTAAGCATTATGCAGTCTCTGATACCAAGTTTATCACGACCTGGATTCAGGAATCCGTCGCAGACTTCTTAGAGGTCGCAGACAAGCCTCTTCTTGCATTCATCACATTCATAAGGTTAATTTTAGCGGATAATTTAAAACTTTTTGTTTATATTTGAAGTATACATAGACTTCATATAAACGCGTATTTATAAGGAAGTTCATTGATCACACATAAACCATCTAGTTATAGAAACATAAAACTTGAAAGAAATAGAATCTCATGTCATAAGTAATACTTGCCAAAACGGCACTATTACAAGCGTCTGAATAAAATAGGAAATAAACACAAGTGGAACATACTCCACTAGTTTAAACCTACTACTAAGAAAGAATGTAAAGGCAGCCATCCTCAAATTCATGAGGACCTACCAAGTCCGGATGAAATCTCTGAGTCCGAACAGCTGCAATGATACCTTCAACGTCTACCTGAGCCAGCACCTAAAATAGTAATATTGTATGGAATTAGTACACACTTGTACTAAGTATGGGTATATGCAGCAACACATAACGGCAATGCATGTACAAGAATGGCTCTTCCTAATCAACATGCTTTCTTAGGAGGTCAAGTCTCTTGACTTGTCTAATTCGTAATACGAAGGTCATACCATGAATATGTCACACATCATACACACATAGGTTCACATAATATACATTTCATGTTTCATATATTATACATTTCATATCCAAGAGACCTTGGAATCATGGATGTAGCATTAAGACATCTCAAGTGAGGGCCCAACATATGGGACCTCAACTCGAGGGCCTCCTTTAGCAAACACAGAGTCTGCTTCATTCGTTCATTCGTACTTCACATAAATCATTTCATTCATTCATTGGCTGATGTAAACACCAGCTATACCTAGGATGAAGTTTAAGACTCTCATAGGGATCATGAAGTGCAATGACCAAGAATGACCTAATGTCATTACTTGAGTCCGGTTTCACCTCCTGATTGTCTTGCACAAACACCTTCGGTATCGTTCATTTCAATATCTTCCACACTTGTAGGAACTTCAACCTTAATCGACATAGATCATGTGAGCATCATGAAATTCGATGTCTCCCCCACACCGAAAAGAGCTGGAGTCACTGGCCAAAGTGAAACCAAAATATGCTAGCTTTATGGGTTCGAACCAAGCTAGTTCCCTATGGTGGAAACATAGTTCAAAGTATAGGAGATTTAGGGAGACCCATACCCACCTTGGTGGACAGTCTCATCTCATGAGAATTATGTTAACCGCCGCCCTTCCCGAAAGAAGGCATCACCACTCATAACTAGCCTATCGGTGCTCAGTTTAAAGTTCCTATTTACATTGAACTCATACTTCATTGAAGCTTGCTACTAGCATGAGGTAGTCATAGCTCATTAGATGATTTATCATCTCTTCTTTATGTATTAAGCGTCAATTGTCCTTACACTTACATATAGAATGTGATTGAGACTTTTCTCTTAATATTCAACACTCTCTTAGGTGAGTACTTTTGGTGACCTTTACTTAGGCTTGGTTGAGACTTGTCTCACCATTCATCTTAGCGTCTTATCATGTTGTCACCATTTTCATTAAAATCATAGTTTAACATAATTACTCACCTCATTACGTGAATGTTCATTTCTTCATCTTGCCGTTAACTTACACATATGCCATGCACATGGCCTTTAGTGTACTTTACACTCATGGTAGTACCCCTTTCGGGTTACTCATATTTGCCTAAGTGTTTCATGATCATCTAAGTGAATATTGTGTAAGACTTATGCATCTTGCACATTCGGCCAAGGGACCCGAGTTTGATCCCTAGTGGCTGCGTTTTATTTTATTATACGTTAGACTTATGTGCCTCACAATTTCGGTCAAGGGGATCCGTGTTCGAATCCCTTGGGCAGCATATATTTTTTGATTATATGTGAGACTTATGTATCTCACACATTTTGCCTTGAGGCCGGGTTTGATTCCCCTCTCTAACACTATTTATTTCTTTTAACTCAAGTCCTCTTCTCTTAGTGTTAGGAACTTGAGGTCTCGGTTCCACCCTCAATGGCAGCATCTCTTTTTCTTTATTTTTTTTTACAAGTGGTTAGCCGAGACTTAGTCAATTAGTATAAACCTTTAGTTCACTTTCTTGAATTTAGCCTAGCCGTTTAACTTAGAGTTTTACATGAACTTTTAACCAATACTTTGATCTAAAAAAATGTCCATCTACCCGTAGCACCTCTTAAGATCTAAAGCATCATATTTAGCCCAATTTAATAATCACACTACACTCACATATTCGTATGTATTACCCTTTGTTATGCAATGATTTCCTAGTTTCTATAGTGAAGCATTCGGGTTCATTAGGACCTTAGATTAGTATTTAGTCCTTGTGGAATTAACATAAATGTTTCTTTGTGTAATTGAGACCATGGCCGAGAGTCTTAGACTCCAAAGAATCGGCATATTAACATTTCGTTAAAGGACCATACTTTCATTTTCTTGTTCATGAGCATCACGATTTCTTCTTGCATGTTAAACACATAACATTGCGTAACACATAATTCACAATTTATTCAAGTAAACTGTAACCACGTAATCATGGAAAACAGCATACTTGTGCACATGTAACATTAAACATTCGGACGTACATAACAAAATCATAAACAGTCCAAGGACACACATTGCACACCATCACAATCAGTCCTAAAATCATCTACCAGAAGTCATACCAACGCATGCATCAATCGTTCATAGGATCTAATGACAGGGGCATGCAACAGGGACAACCTTAGTTTTTAGATTGGATTTGAACTAAGCCTTAGGGGACTCTTGGTAACGGGACCAAGAGAGAAGAAAAACCATACCTTTTAAAACATTGATAACCAGCCACAAACCCACACACAAACCTCTCTTCCGAGCCTTTATTCTTGTTCACTTGATTCTTGTTCACAAGTGAAGTTCTTTATGGGTTGGTTGTACTTTCCTAACTAACTTTTCTTGATGTCCTATTTGGAATATTTACTTATTGTCCCAAGGACCCTCACTATGTCCTTGGGCACTGCTTAATTTACATGATCATTTTAAATGGTCATGTGAAATGGTCACTTGGATGACTAGTACTTCATATGTTTTGTTCAGACGTCATTTTTATTAGCTTAGGGTCTTCATTGCAGGTACACTTCTTGTTCAATGAATCTTAGATTGGGTATGGCAACCCAAAAAGTATTTTTTTCATATTCGTCTATAGAAAATTGGCTATCTCTTAGCCAATTTTTCTATATTATGCCCAATATTTCACAATATTGGGCATTGGGATACCTATGTACTCCTAATAGGTATTCTTAAAGACCTACTGGCTCTTCACTAGACATACAATTTTTTCCGGAATGTTACATTAAGTAATTGAAGAGATTAAGGAAATGATTTAACTACAATTTGGGGCATGAATATATTTGTAAGTCAATACTTATTGACTATACTCGTTCTTTAGTTTATTGCATAATGTGCATAGTTCTTGGGGCATATCATTAAAACTTATGATTCTACTTACTTTGGGCATGAATTCTTTATAAGCCAATCTTTATTGGCTAAATACATTAGTTGATCATTTTGGATAAGTATATTTGAATTCATTATTGCCTATGATCATTTTCATAATAAAAGAAGTCATTATAAGCCAATTTTATTTGGCTTTTATCATTTTCATGACATGAAGATTCATTATTAGCTATGACCTTTACTTATTGTAAACTTCACTGGACATGATTTGACTATTCTTATAGCAAGTCATTCATTACATCAATGTCTTGCTATAAGAATAGTCAAATCATGTTCAATGAAGTTTACAATAAGTAAAGGGCATAGCTAATAATGAATCTTCATGTCATGAAAATGATGAAAGCCAAATAAAATTGGCTTATAATGACTTCTTTTATTATGAAAATGATCATAGCCAATAATGAATGCAAATATACTTATCCAAAATGATCAACTAATGTATTTAGCCAATAAAGATTGGCTTATAAAGAATCCATGCCCAAAGTAAGCAATATCATAAGTTTTAATTATATGCCCCAAGAAGTATGCACATTATGCAATCAACTAAAGAACGAGTATAGACAATAAGTATTGACTTAAAAATATATCCATGACCCAAATTGTAGTTAAATCATTTCCTTAATCTCTTGAATTACTTACTTGATTCATTGTGGGTATGGGAATACAATGAATCATTGCACTTGTAAGTAAAACATAGGGCCAAAGGAATTACTGAACTACACAATAATAAGAAGAAACAGACTGAAAAATAAACTAAGTTTAAAAGCAAGAGCTCTCGGGTTTAGGCAATCAAAATCTCAAATCTTCGCCCGAGTTGTTCTAAAATTATGTTGATGATACTAATGTATTGTAATCATATAGAAAATGAGTTGTGTGCTTTGAATGCATTAAAATACAACATATTCATATCACAATTCACAACTAACAAATTAGGAAAGTCTAGTGATGTCACTTTCCAGAAATGGCGTGTTGTTTAGGAAGAGCTTTCCTTGATCATGCATAGCCTTATGTGTATGTGTGCATACACCCATACTTAGTACAAGTGGTGTACTAACCCTGTACAATTTACTATTTTTATAGGTGCAGGTTAGAGGACAGATTGAAGACTCTTTGCAGAGGTTTGGACATTAGCGTTCTCCATACCATTTGGTAGGTCCTCTTGATTTTGAGGATGCTACAGTTTTAGTCTAGCCTAGTATTTAGAATTAGCTAGAGGATGTTGTCCCTAGCGTTTCTTTCAGATGTTCTATTTTTGAAGCTTTTGGATGTAAGGCTGTTTTGGCAACTTATTATGATATATTCATCTTTTGTTTCGAATTTGGTTCTTTAATGATAGATGGTTGTTCTTTACTTTGAGCTTAGTATATAATGAATCTATGTAACAACTATATGAAGTCTATGTATACATCATACGTTTAAAAAGTTTTAAATTTTCCGCAAATTTAACTATATGAATGTGATAAATGCAAGAAGAGGCTTGTATACGACCTCTGAGAGGTCAACGACGCTGGTCGCGGTCCTGATTCTAGAATCTGGGTCGTGACAATAGCCCATACATCAATACAATTAAAACCAAATATAGGCTATACAATCTTTAGTAGTCAAATGAAAGGAAATGAACATATTGTCTTTAAGACTAATCAATATCCAAAGCTAGAAAGTGACATTGTCCTCGAAGTGGTGAGGACCTACCCAACTTAGAGAATGAGAATCCAAGTCTTACTTCAAAGTCGTCACAAGCCCTTTAGCGACCAGAACCTAAAATGTTGGGAGGGAGAAAATGGGATTAGCACATCACTTGTTGTAACAACCCGAAAATGACTATGCTAAGTAATGCCTAAATGTACCTAGAATGCCTAGGTTAGACCGGGTTCACACGGCTTGATGCGCGTAGAACCAGACCTCAGAACCTATTCACCAGCCAAGCCAACCAACTTGGTGAGTTAGTTGAGCTAGGCAAGGTTGGGTCCAGCCATGTAGGGCACCCGAATAATAAGATTTACCCGGATGAGTCTTAACGGGACTTAAAAGGGATAACTTAGATTTGGAGAGTCTAGGGGTAAAATTGTCTTTTCTAGGCTAAGGGTAGTATTTTAATTACCCTAAGTATTTAATTAATTAATTATTTAATATAAAAAAATAGAAAGTTCGGGTAGGGTTGACCCGAATTGACCTATTTTCGCGAGATAAGCTTCACCCGGGTTCGATCCTTGGTGGAAGCAATATTTAAGTAGAATTAATTGGTATTTAATTATCTGATTTAAGTAAGGGCATTTTAGTCTTGTCACTTAAGCCTTAGAAAATCAAATTTTTTATTTAAAATAACAAAAGAGTCCTAGTTTGACTAAATCCTTTCCTAAAACTCCTACTCCTAAGCTTACTCTCACATCTCTCCACTCTCATTATCACGTCTCTCCACTCTCATTATCACGTTTCTTCATCAGTAAAAGAACAAAAAAATCAAAAGTTCATCACTCTTGAAGAACTTGTACGCTAAAACTCAAAAGGAAAACTAAACTAAAAACGAAAAGCAAAAACATTATTCTTGACGGATTATGCTGGAAGTTTCGGTGGTGAGGCTTTGGTGTCGTGGGAGTTGGTTGTCTATTGGATCAGGTTTGGAAGGTGTTGAACGACAGAAAAGGTATGGGTTTTCTTCCTCTTGGTCCCTTTCCGAAGAGACCCCTAAGATTCAGTTAATTCAAATTCGAAAACTAGGAATGTTTCCCCGTTGCATGTCCCTGTCACTAGCTCCCATCGATTATTGTATATTGGGTATGTTTTCTAGTAGAAATTATACGTGTTTTCGTGATGATCATATTCATGTATGTATGTTCGAATTTATGTGACTGATAATTATGTCTTTCCGAAACTATGTGATAAGTATGTGTGTGCATTGTGTGTGCCGTGACTCTTGGTCACAAATTGAATTGTGAAAAAGGCATGTTGAATCCTTGTATTTTATGTGCAAATGCTTGTAAAAATCATGATGTTCATATGAGGTGTGATGTTGTTGAATTGAGTGAAAACTCTTGGCTAAATGTAACCACGAAAATGCACCTAATAATGTACGAAATGTTCTTCAAATTTTCCTAAAATCTACCGTATAAAATGTTGAGAAAATGGACTAGAAAACGTGATCAAATTTCAAGATAGCTGGAAATTTGGTTTCGGGTATGAAACTTGAAGAATTGAAGGCTCAAAAATCATTTTAAAATATGTGAGGTCATCAGGGATTGAACCCAAGACCTCGCTATATGTAGGCTGCTAAAAAAAGTTGATATTTAAGGTGAGGTGAGGGGGACTCGAAATGGGGTAAGGTTGGGTGAAGAAACAAAGGAAAAAGGGAAAATAAATAAAATGGGGAGTGTGGGGATCGAACCCCCAACCCCTCGGATAGGTGAGAAAAGTAGGAGAAAAATTAAAGAAAAATAAAATGAGGTTGTGGGGGATCAATCCCACATCCTCTTGGTCTCAAACAAAAAAGAGAGGAAAGAAAAGAAAGAAAAAAGAATTGTAGGCATTGGGGATCGACCTCGGGTCCCCAAGCCGAAAATATAGATCAAACAAATTAAATATGAGACTAAGTGTTGCTCAAGGGATTCGAAATTGGGTTCCCTTGCCCAATTCCGTATTGATACATAAGTCTTACGTGAATAAATATTTAATGAATGCTTCCTATAGGAATCGAAATCGAGACCTTGGCATACTTACAAGATGCATAAGTCTTGTACCATATAATCTTGGGTAAGTATAAGTCACTTAGACGAATTGTGAATGAAGCCTCATGGCTTGTACGTATGGTTTAATAAGTCCAACGTACGTTTAAAAATAAGTGAACCTAAAATGTATATGATGAAATGATGTGATCCCAAGAGGGTTAAGTAAGAGTGTGAAATACAATAAAAGGCCAAGTGCATTGGCATATGATGAAATGAACATTCACGTAATAGGGTGAGTAATTATGAAGAGCTAATACGCTAAAGTTAATGAATGTGGTGACAACATGATAACAGGCTAATATGAAAGACGAGATCAATCTCAAATGAGCCTAATAAGTGTTACCAAAAACCGTACTCACCTATGAGAGTGTAAAACTAATAAAGAGACCAGTCTCTAAGAAACACTCTAATGAAAGTATGAGATTAATGCACACTTAATACTAATGATGAGATGAGAAATCATCTAATGAGCAATGATGCCCTCATGCTAGAATCCAGCTTCTATGATGTGTGAGATGAATGTAATGGAATATTATATGGAGCACCGATAGGCTAGTTATGAGTCACGATTCCTTCTTTCGGGAAGGCAGAGGTTCATGTAAATCTCATGAGATGAGACTGTCCGTTTAGGCGGGTATGGGTATCCCTATATCTCCTAGTCTTTGAACCTATGCAGCCAACATAGGGTTCTAGCAGGGTTCAATTCCCTATACACGCTAGCATGTTTTGGTTTCACTTTGGCCGATGATTCCACCTCTTTTCGGTGTGGGGTAGACACTGCATTTCATGAGCTCACATGATCTATGTTGGTTAAAGTTAAAGTTCCCTAAGAAAGAACGAGGCCAGCCTCATGTAATGCACACCATGAAATGAATGATACAAAGGTGTTTGGATAGGATAATTAAGAGGTAAACTAGACTCAGTAATGACACTAGGTCATTCTTGGTCATCGCACACTGAACCCGAAGAGAGTCCTAAAAACATCCTAGGTATATAAATGAATGAAAAATGAAGTACGTATGAATGAATGAAGCAGACTCTGTGTTTGCTAAAGAAGGCTCCCTAGTTGAGGTCCCATTTATTGAGCCCTCATTTGGGAAGTCCTAACGTTAAGTCCGTGATTCCAAGGTCTCACGGTATATGAACGAATGATATGTAATATATGTATGTGCTACATGAAATATGTTATGTGTTGTGTGCAATATGAAAAGAATGATGATGCATGTTACTCTCATAGCATGACTTTCCTAATCTGATTTGGCAAGTCCAACTGATTTGGCTTTCCATAACTCATGTCATTAGGAGAGAGCTCTTCTTAATCATGCATGTCCTTGGTGTGTACTTGCATACACCCATACTTAGTACAAGTGTGTACTAATCCCATACAACCCTTTAGTTTTAGGTGCAGATGCAGGTGGACGCTAGAGCTTACGAGACTACGTTGAAGCTATCCAGACATGTAGCATTCATCCGGACTTGGTAGGACCTCATGCTTTCGAGGATGCTTATCTCTTATATTCTAGCTTAGACGTAGGCATGAGCTAGTGGAGGATGTTCCACTAGCGTTTCTTTCTTACTTATTTTCAGACGTCGTATTGGTGCCATTTTGGCAACTTCATATTAATACAATTATGAACTATTTCCTTCATTTGAATATCTCATTATTAGATGGTTGTTGAGAACTGATGTGATATAATGCAATTCTTACTCTGAAGTCTATGTATACTTCAAAGCAAACAAAAGTTTTAAATTTTCCACTAAAATTAACCTATACGATGTAATGAGGACGTATGTAGGCTTGTCTGCGACCTCCAAGCGGTCAACGACACTGGTTTTGGCTAGGGTCTAGACCTCGGTCGTAAAAAACATGGTATCAGAGCATAATGTTAAATTCCAAGGATAATAAGTTCACATCAACCACATCCATTAGTTTCTAAGTTATGGTAGTGAAATGCACCACTATCATAAATTAGAGACTGCATGATGTGTAGGAAAATTTCCCTTCTTCTGATCTTATCGTTCTTTCCTTAATGTCTGATTTCTTGGTGTTATGAGCTTATCTAACATAAATTCTTCTTTTGTTTTTTCAGAAAATGAACACAAGGGGGAACGCTGGTCGGGGAAGAGTAGGAGCAGCTGCTGGGGGCAACCATGTTCCACCCCAGACTCCAGCTGCATGAGTTGCCATACTAGTTAACCCAACTGGGTTGACTGATGCGGAAGTGCAGACAACTTTGGGACAGATGGCTCAATCCATCACTGTGCAGGCTCAGGCTATGACGGCCCAGGCCAATAGACAGGAGGTTCAGCGGGAGAACCCACTAGCCCACAACATGGCGAACTGGTTGCAAGATTTTACGAGGATGAATCCTCCAATCTTTATAGGATCTAAGACTGCAGAGGATCCTCAGGAGTTCGTGGAGGAGGTCCAGAAGATTCTGGTGGTGATGGGGGCCGCGGAGATTGAGAAAGTTGAGTTGGCCTCGTACCAGCTGAAGGATGTTGCACAGGCTTGGTGCAAGATGTGGCAGGATAGCAGGGCGTTGGGCGGAAGTCTGATCACATGGGAGCTGTTTAAGACAGCCTTTTTGGAGAAGTTCTTCCCCAAAGAGATGAGAGAGGCTAAAGTTGAGGAGTTCATCAACCTTAAGCTGGGCTCGATGCCTGTCAGGGAGTATTCCCTGAAATTCATAAAATTGTCCAGGTATGCCACTTCCCTTGTGTCGAACAGCAGGAACGAGATGAGTAGGTTCCTTACAAGAATCTCAGAGGAATTGGAGGAGGAGTGTCAGGCTGCGATGCTCCATGACAGCATGGACTTGTCCAGTCTAATGTGCATGTCCAGCAGGTTGAGGACAGCAGGAAGAAGAAGAGAGTCCGTGAGGTCAGGAGGCCTAAACCTTCTGACCAGGCAGGTCCGAGCAGTGGTATTGGAAGGAGCACTCTCGGAGTTCGTGATCAGCCCAGATTTAAGAAGGGGCATCAGAGTTCAAGGAACTCTAACTCTCAGAGGAGTGCAGCACCCAGAGGAGGCAGACCCGAGCCCAAGAAGGGCAATAGATGTGATGTTCAGCATCCCAGAAAGGAATGTGGCAAGTGTGGCCGTATTCACAGTGGTGAGTGCAGACTAGGCACAAATGCCTGCTTCGGTTGCAGAAAGAGCGGACACATGGTCAGGGACTATCCACAGAATAGGGGTCAGGCTGAAGGTAATGCTAAGCCTAGGCCTAATCCCCAGAATGCTACTGCAGCCGAGCCTCCTAAGAGGAACAGATTATACGCCTTGAAGGGCAGGGAGGAGGAGGAGAAGTCTGCTGATGTGGTCACAGGTATGCTGCAAGTCTTCTCAACCTCAGTTTATGCTTTACTTGATCCAGGGTCTACGCTTTCTTTTGTGACTCCCTTGCTTGCTCTTACTTTTGAAACACTACCTGAGGTTTTGCATGATCGTATCGTAGTTAGTACTCCCTTAGGAGAAAATGCGAGAGCAGATAGGGTTCATAAAGACTGCCCAATAGTAGTATGTGGTAAGACTATGTGTGTAGACCTTGTTGAGTTACCCATGAATGACTTCAATATTATGCTTGGTATGGACTGGCTCCATAAATGTTATGCCTTCATGGATTGCCGTAGTAGGGTTGTGAGATTCCGTTTCCCTAATAAAGTAGAGCTGGTTTGGGAGGGGTACAATTCGAGTCGTCCAAGTCCCATGATTTCGAACCTAAAAGCTAATAAAATGATGTCCAAGGGATTGTTATGCCATCTTGTCAGTGTCAATGATCTAGATCATGACATTCCTTCCATAGACTTTGTGTCTGTAGTGAATGAGTTCCAAGATGTTTTCCCCAACAATTTGCCTAGAGTCCCTCCACCTCGAGAGATTGATTTTGGTATCGACCTAGATCCCGATACCAAAATGATTTTCCTCCCTACATAATGGCTCCAGCTGAACTCAAAGAGTTGAAGATGCAATTAAAAGATCTCACTGATAAGGGCTTCATCCAGCCGAGCATATACCCTTGGGGCGCTCCAGTGCTGTTTGTGAAAAAGAACGATGGAACCCTTATGATGTTTATCGATTATCGTCAGCTCAACAAAGTCACTATAAAGAACAAGTATCCACTCTCCAGGATAGATGACTTATTCGATCAGCTCCAAGGGTCTAGTTTCTTCTCGAATATTAATCTTCGTTCCGGGTATCATCAGTTTAGGGTTAGGGATGAAGATATCCCAAAGACAGCCTTTCGTACCCGTTATGGTCATTATGAGTTCCTAGTCATGTCGTTTGGTATCACTAATGCACCAGCTGCCTTTATGGACCTCATGAACCGAGTCTTCCGTGAATACCTTTATTCTTTCGTCATAGTATTCATTGATGACATCCTCATCTACTCTAAGACCAAGGAAGAGCATGAACAACATTTGAGACTAACTTTGCAAGTACTTAGACAACATCAGCTGTATGCCAAATTCAGCAAGTGTGAATTCAAGCTTAGATCAGTGACCTTCCTGGGTCATGTTGTGTCTGATCAGGGTGTGGAGGTGGAACCCAGAAACACTGAGGCTGTTAAGAACTGGCCAAGACCTCTTAATCGCACCAATATCCGTAGCTTTCAGGGATTGGCTGGTTATTACCGCAGGTTCGTGGAGGGTTTTTCTTCCATTCCTGCCCCACTGACAGCTTTGACTAAGAATAAAGCCAAGTTCGAATGGGCGGAGACTTGTGAGAAGAGTTTCCAGGAGCTCAAGGACAGACTCACTTCACCCCAGTGCTTACGTTGCCTAAATGTGGTGAGAGTTACACTATTTATTGTGACGCATCTAGGGTTGGTTTGGGTTGTGTTCTTATACAGGGTAGTAAGGTGATAGACTATGCGTCCAAACAACTCAAGGTTCATGAGAAGAATTATCCCACTCATGACCTGGAGTTGGCAGCGGTGGTATTTGCTTTGAAGCTGTGGATGCATTACTTGTACGGGGTGCATGTGGATGTATTCACAGACCAAAAGAGTCTCCAGTATGTGTTCACACAGAGGGAGTTGAATCTACGTCAGCGGAGATGGTTGGAGCTGTTGAAGGACTATGACATGAGTATCCACTACCATCCAGGGAAGGCAAATGTTGTAGCTGATGCTTTGACCAGGTTGATCATGGGGAGTACAGCCCACATTGATGATGGGAGAAAGGAGTTAGTGAAGGATGTACACAGACTGGCCAGACTGGGTGTGCGGTTGATGGACTCTACTAGTGGGGGTGTTTCAGTTCATCCTAGTTCTGAATCATCCTTGGTAGTTGAAGTCAAGAAGGGTCAGCATCTTGATCCTGTGTTGATGGAGTTGAAGGACTCAGTGCTGATAAAGATTTATGAGTCCTTTTCTTTGGGAGGTGACGGCATACTTAGGTACCAGGACAGGCTGTGTGTACCAGACGTGGATGATTTGAGGACCAAGATTGTTGTAGAGGCCCATGGTTCTATGTATTCGATACATCCAGGTTCCACCAAGATGTATCATGACCTCAAGCAGATCTATTGGTGGGATGGCATGAAGAAGGACATTGCTGAGTATGTGGCCAGGTGTCCTACCTGTCAGCAGGTTAAGGCAGAGCACCTTAAGCCTGGTGGTCACTCAGATGATTGAGGTTTCAACTTGGAAGTAGGAGTCCATTAACATGGACTTCGTGGTTGGTCTTCCGAGGACTAGGAGACAGCATGACTCCATATGGGTTATTGTGGACATGATGACTAAGTATGCCCACTTTATCCCTGTGAACTCTACTTACAGGGCCGAGGATTATGCGAGACTCTACATTGATGAGATTGTGAGGTGGCATGGGATTCCTTTGTCTATCATTTTGGATAGAGGAGCTCAGTTCACTTCACATTTCTGGAGATCCTTCCAGAAGAGCTTACGCACCCAGGTAAAGCTCAGTACTGCCTTCCATCCTCAGAAAGATGGGCAGGCAGAGCACACCATTCAGACATTGGAGGAAATGTTGAGAGCGTGTGTGATTGACTTCAGGGGTAGTTGGGAAGATCATCTGTCATTTATAGAGTTCTCGTATAATAACAGCTATCACTCCAGCATAGGGATGGCATTGTTTGAGGCACTGTATGGTAGGAGGTGTAGGTCTCCAGTTGGGTGGTTCGAGGTTGGAGAGTCATATATTTTGGGTCCAGAGATTATTCATGAGGCCTTAGAGAAGGGCAGGGTGATTAGGGACAGGTTGGCTACTGCTTACAGTCGGCAGAAGTCTTATGCAGATAACAGGAAGCGGCCCTTAGTCTTTGATGTTGGTGACCAGGTCTACTTGAAGATATCACCCATGAAGGGGGTGATGAGGTTTGGCACGAAGGGAAAGTTGAGTCCGAGGTACGTTGGGACATTCGAGATTCTACAGCATGTGGGTGAGGTGGCCTATAAGTTGTCATTGCCTGCAGAGATAGCTTCTGTTCGTCCAGTCTTTCATGTCTCTATGTTAAAGAAGTGCCTTGGTGATCCAACATCGATTCTGCCTGCTGAAGGTTTAGGGGTTGATGAAGATTTGTCCTATGAGGAGGTTCCTGTTGAGATTTTAGACCAACAGATGAAGCGCCTGAGAAACAAGGAGGTTGCCACAGTGAAGTAATTGTGGAGGAACCATCTTGTTTAGGGTGATACGTGGGAGGGCGAGGCAGATATGAGATCCCGCTATCCTCATCTTTTCAGCTCTTGAGGTTAGACTTCCTACTCTTAAGTCTAAGTTTCCTTATCTCCTCTATTCTTTGTTGCTATTGCTTGACTGTGTAAATTATTTATGTTATGATATGACTGGCATTGTGCTAGATAATTAGAAGTGTCATTCGGAGACGAATGTTCCTAAGGGGGGATAATGTAACAACCCAAAAATGACTATGCTATGTAATGCCTAAACGTACCTAGAATGCCTAGGTTACACCGGGTTCACATGGCTTGATGCGCATGGAACTAGACCTCAGAACCTACTCACCAGCCAAGCCACCCAACTTGGTGAGTTATTTGAGCTAGGTAAGGCTGGGTCCAGCCATGTAGGGCACCCGAATATTAAGATTTGCCCGGATGAGTCTTAACCGTACTTGAAAGGGGTAATTTTAGATTTGGAGGGTCTAGGGGTAAAATGGTCTTTTTCAGGCTAAGGGTAGTATTGTAATTATCCTAAGTCTTTAATTAATTAATTAATTAATATTACAAATGGACAGTTCGGGTAGGGTTGACCCGAATTGACCCATTTTCGCAAGATAAGCTTCACCCGGGTTTGATCCTTGGTGGAAGCAATATTTAAGTTGAATTAATTAGTATTTAATTATCTGATTTAAGTAAGGGAATTTTAGTCTTGTCACTTAAGCCTTAGAAAATCAGATTTTTTAATTAAAATAACAAAGAGTCCTAGTTTGACTAAGTCCTTACCTAAAACTCCTACTCCTAAGCTTATTCTCATATCTCTCCACTCTCATTATCACGACTCTCCACTCTCATTATCACGTTTCTTCATCAGTAAAAGAACAAAAAAATCAAAAGTTCATCATTCTTGAAGAACTTGTACGCTAAAACTCAAAAGGAAAACTAAACTAAAAATGAAAAGCAAAAACATTATTCTTGACGGATTGTGCTTGAAGTTTCGGTGGTGACGCTTTGGTGTCGTGGGAGTTGGCTGTCCATTGGAGCAGGTTTGGAAGGTGTTGAACGACAGAAAAGGTATGGTTTTTCTTCCTCTTGGTCCCTTTCCGAAGATACCCCTAACATTCAGTCAATTCTAATCCGAAAACTAGGAATGTTTCCCCGTTGCATGTCCCTTTCACTAGCTCCCATCGATTATTGTAGGTTGGGCATGTTTTCTGGTAGAAATTAAGGAAGTAAAGTGTTTTCGTGATTATCATGTTCATGTATGTATGTTCGGGTTTATGTTACTGATAATTATGTCTTTCCAAAACTATGTGATAAGTATGTGTGTGCATTGTGTGTGCCGTGACTCTTGGTCACAAATTGAAGTGTGAAAAAGGCATGTTGAATCCTTGTATTTTATGTGCAAATGCTTGTAAAAATCGTGATGTTCATATGAGGTGTGATGTTGTTGAATTGAGTGAAAACTCTTGGCTAAATGTAACCACGAAAATGCACCTAATAATGTACGAAATGTTCTTCGAATTGTCCTAAAATCTATCATATAAAATGTTGAGAAAATGGACCGGAAAACGTGATCAAATTTCCAGATTGCTAGAAATTTGGTTTCGGGTATGAAACTTAAAGAAGTGGAGGTTCAAAAATCATTTTAAAATATGTGAGGTCATCAGGGATTGAACCCGAGACCTCACTATATGTAGGCTGCTAAAAAAAGTTGATAGTTAAGGTGAGGTGAGAGGGATTCGAAATGGGGTAAGGTTGGGTGAAGAAACAAAGGGAAAAGGGAAAATAAATAAAATGGGGAGTGTGGGGATCGAACCCCCAACCCCTCGGATAGGTGAGAAAAGTAGGAGGAAAACTAAAGAAAAATAAAATGAGGTTGTGGGGGATCGATCCCACATCCTCTTGGTCTCAAACGAAAAAGAGAGGAAAGAAAAGAAAGAAAAAAGAATTGTAGGCATTGGGGATTGACCTTGGTTCCCCAAGCCAAAAATATAAATCAAACAAATTAAATATGAGACTAAGTGTTGCTCAAGGGATTCGAAATTGGGTTCCCTTGCCCAATTCCGTATTGATACATAAGTCTTACGTGAATAAATATTTAATGAATGTTGCCTATTGGAATCAAAATCGAGACCTTGGCATATTTACAAGATGCATAAGTCTTGTACCATATAATCTTGGTTAAGTATAAGTGCCTTAGACGAATTATGAACGAAGTCTCACGGCTTGTACGTATGGGTTCATAAGTCCAGCGTACGTTTAAAAATAAGTGAACCTAAAATGTATATGATGAAATGATGTGATCCGAAAAGGGTTAAGTAAGAGTGTGAAATACACTAAAAGGCCAAGTGCATTGGCATATGATGAAATGAACATTCACTTAATAGGGTGAGTAATTATGAAGAGCTAATATGCTAAAGCTAATGAATGTGGTGACAACATGATAAGAGGCTAATATGAAAGACGACATCAATCTCAAATGAGCCTAATAAGTGTTAACAAAAACCATACTCACCTATGAGAGTGTAAAACTAATAAAGATAACAGTCTCTAAGAAACACTTTAATGAATGTATTGAGATTAATGCACACTTAATACTAATGATGAGATGAGAAATCATCTATGAGCAATGATTCCCTCATGCTAGAAGCCAGCTTCTATGATGTGTGAGATGAATGTAATGGAACTTTATACGGAGCACCGATAGGCTAGCTATGAGTAGCGATTCCTTCTTTCGGGAAGGCAGAGGTTCGTGTAAATCTCATGAGATGAGACTGTCCGTTTAGACGGGTATGGGTATCCCTATATCTCCTAGTCTTTGAACCTATGCAGCCAACATAGGGTTCTAGCACGGTTCAATTCCCTATACACGCTAGCATGTTTTGGTTTCACTTTAGCCGGTGATTCGACATCTTTTTGGTGTGGGGTAGACACTAGATTTCATGAGCTCAGATGATCTATGTCGGTTAAAGTTAAAGTTCCCAAAGAAAGAACGAGGCCAGCCTCATGTAATGCACACCATGAAATGAATGATACCAAAGGTGTTTGGATAGGATAATCAAGAGGTGAACTAGACTCAAGTAATGACACTAGGTCATTCTCGGTCATTGCACAGTGAACCCGAAGAGAGTCCTAAACAACATCCTAGGTATATAAATGAATGAAAAATGAAGTACGTATGAATGAATGAAGCAGACTCTTTGTTTGCTAAAGAAGGCTCCCTAGTTGAGGTCCCACATGTTGAGCCCTCATTTGGGAAGTCCCAAAGTTAAGTCCGTGATTCCAAGGTCTGACGGCATATGAACGAATGATATGTAATATATGTATGTGCTACATGAAATATGTTATGTGCTGTGTGCAACTGAAAATAATGATGATGCATGTTACTCTCATAGCATGACTTTCCTGATCTGATTTGGCAAGTCCAATTGACTTGGCTTTCCATAACTCATGTCGTTAGGAGAGATCTCTTTTTAATCATGCATGTCCTTGGTGTTTACTTGCATACACCCATACTTAGTACAAGTGTGTACTAATCCCATACAACCCTTTAGTTTTAGGTGCAGGTGCAGGTGGATGCTAGAGCTTACGAGACTACGTTGAAGCTATCCGGACGTGGAGCATTCATTCGGACTTGGTAGGACCTCATGATTTCGAGGATGCTTATCTCTTATATTCTAGCTTAGACGTAGGCATGAGCTAGTGGAGGATGTTCCATCAGCATTTCTTTCTTACTTATTTTCAGACGTCGTATTGGTGCCATTTTGGCAACTTTATATTAATACAGTTATGAACTATTTCCTTCATTTGAATATCTCATTATTAGATGGTTGTTGAGAACTGATGTGATATAATGCAATTCTTACTATGAAGTCTATGTATACTTCAAAGCAAACAAAAGTTTTAAATTTTCCGCTAAAATTAACATATATGATGTAATGAGGATGTATGTAGGCTTGTCTACGACCTCCGAGAGGTCAATGACGCCGGTTTCGGCTAGGGTCTAGACCGCGGTGGTGACACTTGTACTAAGTATAGGACCATATGCACACACAACAAAAAATTATGCTAAAAAGGTACATTTCATTAAATCGTGCTAATTTACTTTTTGAAAATCATTACGCACCTTCAAGAACCATTACAAGTCATTAATTCATATTCATTAAGTCAAGAACATGTTCATCACAAGACCAACCATACCAAGTCTAGTCAAGTTAATCATGCATACCAACATACTTGAGCACATAATCAAGACAACTCTATCATCGAGTTATAACATCAACAATCATTTATAAGAGTTCATAACAACATAAGAACATTACTCATGAACCCTCATTAAGTCTACTAGTGCAATGACTAAGCAAAGCCCCATAACCTTACTCAATCAAGTAAACCCAACAAGAACCATAAACAATGTCCAACTTCACATACTATATCTTCAAGAGTACATATCGTCATACTTTAGCAATAGAGGGCAAACATATATTCATAAGTGAAAACAACATCATATGATGTCATCAACATGTAAGATCATCATATACATATCATTTACATTTATAAACATAGACATGCATAAGAACATCCTCCTAAGACTTCCCTAAAGGCTAACTAGTGCAATGTATAGGTAGAGTCCAATACCCCTACCTAGACTAAGCTAAACCCCTTAGGTCACCCTAGTTAGAGTTCATTAATTACTTCATTTTACATTTTGGGAACATCTTGCCTTAACCTACATAGACCACATGAGCTAATGTGGAATCCGGTGTCATGGAACCCTACACCAAAAGAAGGTGGACTACTTGCCAAGGTAGTACCAAAACATGAACGTAGCTTCTATGTGGATCCACTAACTAGTATTTCTACGGGGGCAACATAGTTCAAGAAGTAGGAGCTGTAGTTGGTACCCTCTTTATGATACATGCATTATAGTCTCCAATCTCATGAGTACGTTAGTGATCCTACCTTCCCTATGTGGGAAGGGACACTCCTCACTCTAGTTCACTCGGTGCTAAGCTAGAGTCACTTTTTTGAAATGTCTTTGAGCCTTTATTAATGATCATAGCTTAGTTTAGGTCATAGGTTCTACCCCTTATATAATCATAATAATATCTCAATAAGAATTGCATGAGTATTGTCCTTTCATTACAATGTATACATGTGAGGTTAGCACATTTACATATCACATAATAATAAGGCACATTGGTAAGTTATCACCATCCTTATAACAAATTACATCTTATCCAACAACAATCAAACCGTAGTCAAGACATTCCAATTCAAAATCATACTAATCCTATCAATCTTAATATAAGGTATACTTCAATAAAACATCATCACTTAATCACACGTAATCATAATTGAAGTAAAGAATTGAGATCACAAGACTTACCCCAATCTTCTTCGCAAGCCATCATCATGGTCTTACCATCAACCATCCTAAATTCAACCCAACAATGGTTTTAATACCATCTCACAATAGTAACCACCATAATAATAAAGTCAATTGAATCACTACGTTACAATTAATCACTAGTTCATATCCTAGGATTAGAGACTTAGGTCAAATTCATGATCTACTTTCCAATCTAGGTAGATTACTCAAGAACTAGCATAATTGGACTACAATGTACCACCATCTACTCATAACTTGACATGATAACAACATAGGATAGAAATTCACACAATAACTAAGCTAATTGCATCAGTACTAGACAATTCAACTCAAGATTACTACTTAGGGTTAAGGGGAAAAATCATCTTCCACAAACTAGGTCAATGCATCAAGAAGTAGTCTAATTGATTCATAATACATGTTAATCTACTAATAATAACCAAAAGTAATCATAAACAAAGAAATTCCCAATAGCAATTTCGTATTGGAAGTAAACCCACTTGAATTTCATAATTTGGAAATCAATTTGGAGTAACCCTTTGGGGAAAGAGATCCCAAAGGTGAACAAATCACATACCTCACTAATTGATGAAGTTTAATGGATAAACTTGATCCTTTGAATGCCTAGAACCCTCCTTTGCTTGGTATTCAATGGGGTTTCTTTGGGAGAGAGAAAGAAGAGAGAAGGAAGAGCAATTGGGTTTTTGGGAATTATGAGGGTTAGGTTAGTTTAATTAGGTTAGGGTCTTTGTATAGGTCATTAACTAACTTAATTAGACCTTCCTTAACCTCTAACTGATTAACTAACCACCTAATTAATTAATTTAACTAACCTAAAAACGTGCAGCAGAATAGTGTCTTGAAAGACGAAACCCCGACCAACGGGCCGTTTGTCACTCGACGGCCAAGGGACCAACCATCCTGTTGGTCCATCGTTTGCGATAGAGATTTGTCAAAATGAACCCTTGTCAAAATTGACTAAGTTTCCATCGACGGTGGCCATCGACACCCCGCCGACTGGACCACGCCTTGTCGATGGCCTCGTTGGTGAACACTGTCTCTTGACAGCTTTTAGCCACATTTGCAAGGGTCCTCCTCAAAGGCCCTTGGTTGGTCTTTGGGGAGTCATACCCGGACATTTCGACTATAAACTAGGACCTTACCATTCTTTCCAATTATACTAACCTTCAAAGGAAACTTAAACCAACCTAAGGTCATCAACACCATCTTTCACCCCTCATCTAAAAAGCCACATCTCATCTTTTCTCTCCCTCAACCCAATCTTAATAAAGTCACACTCAAATGAACAAACACATAAGGGAGAAAAGGGAAAGACACCATATACAAAGCTCTTAGGGACGATTAGATGAATGAAAAAGTGAAACTTTTCCTAGCACCCAATAGCCTCCAATTCATAATGTGGCGCGCCTCACATTATGAACAAGACTCTACTAGATGTGGTTCATGAGACAACCAAGACACTCTCAAACCTTATGCTCTGATACGAAGTTTGTAACGACCCTCAAGTACACTCTAGAAGTTAGAGTATCTGTGAGTCATCACACGGCAAATGAGACTTCAAGAAATATCACTTAAGCCACTCGTACCATTCATTGCATAATAAAAATTCTAAAATGAGTAAGAATTTAACACTTTCTTCACACACGAAGAACTCTTTCTATAATCAATACGCAAGCAGAAGACTTTCATTAAAACAATAAACCTTTACAACATCCCATTGAACCATCTAAAATTTGGAGTTTACAACACTTGGGACTAAACCCATACAAGACATAAAGTAAAGACTTAAGACATAAAGGAACATGTGGATATTGTCCTCGAATCGATGAGGACTCACCAATACTTCATATTCAACCCTTAGAAACCTATCCATCCTCCATGGCACATCAAGAATTCCAATTCCCTACACTTTAGTCAAAAAGGGAAAAGAGGGGTTAGCACATTAGATGTACTAAGTATGGAAGCCATTCAAAAACCATGAAAAAAGGACATTTAGTAAGTAACATGTTTTTCATGAATTTTTATTAAAACATCATACTATAAGCATAAGAACAACATTTAACACTTTGAAAACACATAAGAAATCATTTAAGCAATTATCACATTTTTAAGAACACTTTCCACTAAACTACTTCACTGTACAGTGAAGTCCTTCACCGTACAGTGAAGTCCTTCACTGTTACAGTGAAGTTCCTTAATGTCACCTTAGACATTATTTAACATATAACTGTAACGGCCTGTATTTTTGTATGTGGTAGTTCTATTAATGTTATACTTGACATATACTTATAGTGTAGGTGAGGGATCATGTTTCTTACATGATTAGTGTTGGTTTAAACTAGCTTGGAAGGTGATGTAATGCCTTGCACATTTTAGCATATGTATTGCAAGTTAACTCCGATGGAAAGTATTTAAGTAATTATAGTAAGGTGGTAATTGAGCTAGCAGCTGCATCACCTACTTGATCTATATTATAGTTAAAGTCCCCAAGTTTGATTGACCAGATTAGCTATATTAGGGGCCTTCATTTGAAGCCCAAACCTATTAAAGAAAATGTGAATGAAAGAAGGCCCAACAGCCAAATCTGCCAATTGGCCATTATGGATAAAGCCCAAGTGAAACTAAGTAAGTACATGACCTCCTAAGATTTGTTTTACCATGTTATTGGGCCAAGTGTGTACCACCTACTTGCACTAATCTGTCCCAAGCTGATTAAAAGAACAAAGGAAAAATGGTCAGCCAAGGTCCAATAATATTAAGTCCAAAAGGGCCCAAGTTAAAAGGACAAGCAGGTGGGGCACCTACTTGACATTATATGGCCCAAAATTGGTCAAGAGTGTCGGCCATAACACCTCCTTTTTCAAAGGATAAGGATCAAGTCTTATTCTCCATTTTGAACTTGCAAAATTTCAGATTTTCTTAAGTTTCTTTCTTGGTCTCTCTTGGCTTCAAT